>JPKZ01000592.1:129412-154427 GCA_000803305.1 Toxocara canis
AGGTTTGCGAAGGAATGTGATAGGTCGCGCAGGAAGAGGTTACTTACGGACGAAGGTCTGACGTAGATATTAATTGTTGGTTAACGATCAATTTCTGCGTCGTAGTCGAATGTCACAACCTTCAAGCGATTAACATTGCCGTCAAGTCAATCGCTCGAGGAAAGGCACCCTTAATCACAGGAAAAGAGAGGCGAGCAATATACATTCACGTAAATCAACGATTAATGTCTGCGTCAAACCTCTGTCCCTAAATAACCGTTTTCAGTATGACCTATGACCTACCTTCTCAACCTCCCCCTTCGTTATTCCCTCCTTGCATCCCCTCTCACGTCACCTTATTCACTGCACCGCTCACTTGTTGCTTCCTTCTCGTGCGTATATGGTTACTTTTTAATACGTTTTTTTTCTTTCTTTTCTATTCACAGAAGCGCTGCCGCTGTTCATTGTCTATCTGGCGAATACTCTGATTGTGCTATAATCATGACTCATTTAGCCGAAACATCAGCATAAATCTATCATACCATCTCTCTCAGATGCATCATATGATCTCGACTACAATCTGTCGTATATGAATATCATTTTTTAAAAGTAAGGCTGCTCCGCTGGATAGTGTTACATATGGTGTAATGTTTTGCTTCCAGATTCGAACGTATTCGAAAGAATGATGGCTTAAGAACAATTGTCGTCCTAGCAATGACTGACTTTATACATGCTGGAACAAGTAAGCTGAATTTTTGTCGGATGCTCTTTGCAGCTACCTTTAGTGGGTAGTATCATCTTTGACAAGGAATCACTTCATCTTAGCTGTTTGTTAAATTACATGGTAGACTCGAAAGCATAAGAAAAACAGCGCATTAAAGAAGTTCGTTAGAATGTTATCCGAGGACAAATAAACTAGTGATCACTCTACCGGCTGATGAAAAAATGATCAATCTGTTAAGAAGAGTTCGGAATAGAACGTGGTTTGGACGCATAGGCATACAAGGTGACAAATTCATACCTGGCTATTGAAAATTCATGAAGCGAAGAAACGAAAATGTTGCTTTGGAATATGCCTTGGCGAATACGAAACTTCATAACAATTGCATTTGACACAAAGGCATTCGTGTTTGCTGTAGTTTCATCGCGTTTCCTTAGATCGAAGATTTGAATTTTTGCATTTTTTCACATCACTGTTTTTTTTTGAAAGAGGCGTGGGTTTTTCAAACCTTCAGAGAAGGCACTCCTGTTCACGGTGAGACTTCTATTTCAGATCGGCTTTAGTTTTTTTCGTTATGATTTATGAACGTTCATTATTTTTAGAAATTTTGCATATGATTGACCTCTTATTTAAACAAGCTTATGCATACTTCAAGCATTTCTAGCAGTAATATCATTTCAAAAGTTATTCTTGTGTGAAAAATTATGAAAAATGGAAGGCTTCGTTCAAAGGTCAGCTTGTTTTCGAAAGATACTTCAATTCCCTTGCTACGTTTTTACTATGTAATGTGATTTTGGAAGAGTCGTTTCCATGAAATCTCTTACACAAAGAGAACTGAACTCTTTTTCACAATGACCGTCTACATAAGACTGTTTCACAAAGAGGTTAGGCCAGCATCTGTAATGAAAAATGCGGAAGTTTGAAAAATTCGAAGCGATTACACTAGCAGTAAGCATATGTTGAGGCAATATATATAAGTAAGTTTTTACAGCCATTCCGTATTTGGTTTATCTTATCGTCAATTGGCGTATGAACACTGCCGAACTCAACTACAATTCAAGTGTTATTTTAATACTGGCTAGTCCATTTCTAATACAGCTGAAAATTAATCTCGTATTGACGAGCTCGATCGCACTCGATCGATTACAGGTTTTCCATCTTTTTATGATTCCTTTTCCGATCATTTTGGGCAACCACTTTTCATTGCTTGCTGGTTACCAAAAAGTTTTCGCAATGGTGAATCGCGGTATTCATCATTGTTTGTCAGTGAATCTATCTACGAGCTCAGTTTAGGTCATCATTAATGCTGCTATCGTTCATATAACCATAAAATAACTGTTGGCATAAGATGAACGCATAAGTGATATTTCTTTTGAATGTATGAGTTTTTATTCGTATCCTATTCAAAAGATTTCAAATCGTTGAATAGCTTTCTCGTTTTCTTCTGATCTATCGCCACAAAATATGACCGATTGCATAATGTAACGACCGGTAATATATTACGATTCAAAATGGAGGAAAGCTTAACTGAGAAATTTCGCTTTATTAGAAATGTGTTTGATTATGCTTGACTGATCGCTTAGAAATCGCTTTAAATAGAATTATGCTTGATTGCTGGGAAGCATTCGCTTTATCACAAATAGTATGGGCCTTGCTTTCGAACTGTGAGCACATTATCGCTTTCTGTGTTACTGGACAGTAACAGAGGAGGTTTTTCGCAGAAAACAAGCATGAATATCAGCGCACGGAATTATTCTTAACACCATGATGAAGTGATCGAATACCGCGAGAACATGGATGGAGATTGCGAATTTCAAAGATTTGCTTTGAGGAATTTTGTTGGCCTCATTAGCAAATTTTTTCTTGTAAAATTTCAGGCACTTCAATGGCCGCTTACTTATCGTTTCAAGCGTCATTGTCGTTACTCATTGATCGCACTAACAATCGGTATTATGTGGGCTGCGATAGATATTCTTATAGAATTCAGTCTAACTTCAACTGTACCGACAAAAGGATGTGCTGCTTTTGGCTGTTTCGTTAACGACGATTTCCTCTCATATTGGGGCGTCAGTAATATGGTATGTTGCGCTGCTCATCTAATTATGCCTTTCGATGCTGCAAGTTGTGTTGTCGTGTTTTTATAATTCTTTTACTTGACGTATTAATACAAACCTGGAACCTGGCTGCTTAGACCTACCTTTTGGTTTTAGTGAAGAGAAAGTTTTCCGCCCGGCACTCCCCCCCCCCTTCCCCTCACCCCCTAATTACTTGCCGCAGGATCACTCTTCGCTGACGTAAAACATTCTCGAAGAAAGCACCGCTGAATTTACCGAGAAAAACAAATCTTGCCCTCCCAGTTACGATTGCATGCATTTTTGCACAATGTTGACATAAGGCAAACGTCTATTCATAACGCACACAATAAATTTGTATACATTACCCAACGAGAGGAATTTTCGAAGGCCGGACGGTCAGTGATGATCTTCGCTAAAAAAAAATTTTTTTTAGATAATCAGCCTGTTCGTCATAATCGTTACAGCCGCTGTGATAGTGAAGTTGAAACGGTGGTATGCAATCACCGATAGGAATAATAAATCACGCGAAACGCCCGCCATAAATCAAGTAATTTTGATAAACATTGCGTTTCAGTTATCAGTTGTCGTATAACAAACCCTTGCATGTTTTGAAAGCACTCTTTGCTGTACGCTAATCATCAATTAGCGTAGTGCGTTCGTCGCTGTGCTTCTTGGGTGGTACTCTTCAAATTGTGCCTCATTAAACCTTAACTCCGTTCAGATCACGCTATAGGCGTATTCTAAGCAAAAATTCTAAAACATTTTACCGGTTGCCAGTTTCAGCACTTCCGGATGTTACTACTTACTGCAGCATTTTTTTCCACTTTTATACGACAAAAACGTTGCAATGAACCGTAAAGTTGCAAGCATAAAAGGAGAAAATTCTCTGTTGAGTGCCGCGAAATGTTTCCGGGCGGTTCTGGAAACGTTGCAGTAGTCGCCATTTCAAAAAGATTCCCATTTTGAAAGCTCTTTTGACGCTTCCGTTTTTGTAGCATTTTCAAATGTCTGATTAATTTCTTCTACTTCATGACATAATTTTTTTTGCCATGTGCAGTTCCTCGATTCATTATTGTGTCTTTGTCACTATCAAGAAAAGAATGGCGGCATATGTGGGAAAATGCTTAGGCATTTTAATTTTAATTGCTGTTGAACTGTAATATTCGCCTAGGAGGTGTCACACATTTGAACTGAGATGAGTCGCAAACGCCGGAAAAGGGAAGCCTTATCTATTGCGATGATTTTCCGACAAAAATTTTATAGTTTCGCTACGAGAGGGTCTCTTCCGATTTTTTAAAGGGGCATTCCAGTTTTTTTTCGCACAAAACTTAGAAATGAATGTGCAATCGCTTTCTTGTAACTTCTTTCGAACGACAGAACTCCCTTCTCTACTCCTTAGTGCAGTTGTTTCTCATGAGATTTTTCAATAAACTTTCGTCCTTAATTGGCGTCCTTGCATGCATTTAAAACTCTTGCACTGTCATTGATGAGATATTCAAAAATGTTTTCTTTGCAATGTGAAAACGTTTCAAAAAATCCTCTGCAACGCCGGTTGTAGTTGCGAGAGTGCGCAAACGGAGCATGTAAATGAACGATATCGTGCTCGTGGATGCGCACTTTCTTGGTCCGCTTTACTGCACGAAGTTCGATTTAACGAAGCCCTGTGAGCAAAATTCCATATTGTTCAAGAAACACAACTCTAAAATGCTCAAGCACTTATGCATTTTTTAAAGCATTTTAGATTCGTCCGTTCTCGCACTACTATTCAGCTTTAATTTTTAACGTTATCATTTCTACATCATTTGTAGTCGGGTAGTGATTTCTGGCCGCAATTCAGAAAGTGAAGTTTCTCGTTTGAAATTCACATAAAAAATTTTCATTTTGCAAGGATCAATAGTCATTAGCAATAGAAGTGTTATGAAATTCTCATTCTCATATTCTCATAAAAAATCCTTCACTGTCACTTTTTCCCAACTATTGGGCCTTGTAATGAAAAGCGTTTAAAAAGTTCATAGGAACGACCTATCATTGAGGTAATTTAGGTAATTTGTTTTAAGTAATTTAGGTAATTCAGGTAATTATTAAGGTAATTTGTTCGAAATGTTACTATTAGCTGTCGTTATGCTGGTTAGCAAATCATAATAGTTTTTTTTTCGATGAAATCATTCATTTACCTGATGAAAAAATCCGCAAAATTGAGGCTTATAGTAGTGGCTAATTTTCGTCATAAGCTAGTGATGCTTGACGTACAAATATTGTCGCAAAATTTATATGAAACCAAATTGATTGGATCGTTTCAAGTCGTTATTTGGGTCGAATTTTTTTTTCCAACTTTTATTCTTCGACATCTTAGCACTACTGATTTTTTTGTTTTTACATTTAAAACTTTGCTTCTTTGCGCGCTCTCCATTTCGAATCTTCTCTCTCCGCTTTTTTGTTCACTAGTGCACTGAAAGAAGAACATTTTAGTTGCCACAGTAAATAATAGTCATATTCTGATTGAGCAATAAATTTTTCTTTTTTTTTTTTGAAAAATCATTGCCGACTTTTGCTGCGTCCAGCTTTTACCAGCCAGTATCAAACCATATGAATGTATCAGCTGTGTAAGAGAGAAGCTAAAGTTAGTAGAGATTTTGTTGTGAGTTCATAGCTAGTGGCTAAGGTTGCAATTAATGAGTGATGAGTAAATGCGGCTTATGAATATTTCAAAGTTTGCTTCTTGACTCCGTTCTTTCGCTTTGCGGATATAAGATTAAAATTTTGACTATTGTTCAATCAGGCGGTGTTCTTTCGTTAAGGGAAATCGGATTTCGCTATGCATATTAGCTTCATCGATATTATTTTTGCTAATTCCGAGCGTTTTTGTGGGCGTCGCCGAACGTTGTGGTTTATCCGTTTTCAGAACAATTGGACCGTTTTACATTGTCGGTTTGCTGCTTTCCGGTAAGCAAACGTTCGAGTTCTTATTTGTCTGATTTTTCACTCCGCACCAGATTTCATCGAATAATGATAATTAATTGCCAAATTTTGTTTCATGCGAGAACAAGTTTGCAGCGAAACGTCTAGGGACTCTAAAATAGCGATCTTTTGAAGAGGGGATGACGAATTATGATGCAGCTATTCGTCGCTCCAGATGTGCTTCATAGAAAGAGGAGCAATGGGAATAGACCCCGGCCAACGTTGAGAAGCCAGACAAGTGCCTCCCCATCGCGTCTCAGAAGCGAAACGTGCTGCTGCAACACACCGGTCTATGATATTCAAACTTGACCCTCACATGAGATAGCTGCAACACAAAAGCAATTTAACGACGTTCTAATGATGAAATACGGTTGCTTGTCAGGAAGAACACTCGCGTCGAAGAATCATTTCGCGAATAGAACATTAAGCACTTTCATAGTGTTCGCACTATTGTATAATAAAAAGCCGAAAGTATGCGGTGACGAAACGTTAAGGAGTAAGGATTCGGTTCGCTGTCTTGGAGCAGGTTCACCATGGAAGAGTAGTCTGAGGAGTTAGATGTGCTATTATGTTTATGACAATGACATTGAAAGTTGTTTCTGGAATTTTAGACGAGTTGGGACGCTTAGGCTTTACGCTTAATACGCAAGCTTCCTTGGCCAAATAAGGTGCATATTGTGAGCTCAGCGTTCACTGTAAGAAAAAAATAAGCTTTTGTGTTAAAACTGCAAGTAGAAGTGGTTGTTTACTGAAAGCCATCATGATTATGTATCCGACAGCTAGTGGCCGATTGAAACAGTTTCGTAGTCTATTTTTCCGCATACTTCACGTATTTTTTTAAGTCAAAAATATTAGGAGTATTTTCATCTTTAACCAATTACGATATTTATGCATTATTAACAAGAAATATATGCTAAGCATTTCGTCTTCAAAGCAAAAGTAAGCGGTAATGATAATAACTTCTAAGGTCGTCATCCATAAGGACCATACGAGATAGTTAGCGCATAAAAATGCAACTATTCTTCTTCCAAATTTGTTTGCTCTACATAACTTAAGAACCCTTTCATCTTTCTGCTTGTTCCTTTTCTTTTTCACTTCGCCTCCCTATACACAATCTGCATTTTAGGTTGTTGCAATAGTATAATGTGTATGACGCAGCATGCGGAGTTTCATGCAGCTGCATGTGAGTGCATTCCATGGCGAAAGAAGAAAGACTCGATCTTCTCTGTGCATATTAGTGGGGTTCGCCAATGTTTCCTTTGTTAAAAAGGTGTCTTGGAAATTCTCTCACGAAAATATTCGATTCTCGATGCTGTTTGTGAATCTTACTATATCGGTTCTTTTATATGCGATGTTCGCTTGATTTCTTTTGAGTATAAGTTATTTGAGAGTTCGTTAGATGCTGTCAATGACTATTGTTGTTGTTCTTTTTTGTTCAACACCTTCCAGCCGGTATAATTAATTTGTTCGTAGTAAAAAGCCGCTTTCTTGAATTTATATTTTGAAGGCATGAAACTATACTAATTTTTGGACTTCAAGCAGGTGCTTTTTTTAAAGCGCTGTTTCTCGAAAGCAGTAAAATATTATTGATGATCATAGTCGGCCAAACTTTTCACTTGTTTTTGAAGCGGCTGTAGATGAGGAAAAAATCTAACGAGATTATTGATTCCTGACAACCGGCTAATATATCGATCGCCTTCACCATTGATCCAGCTTAGATCTCCAAAGCCTGAACAAATTCATTATTCACTAGTAACAATGATATCGTTGTTAAATTTCGGGATATTCCCCTCATGGAGCATTGCTACTCGGATTCGTCCACTATGGAAACGGTTTTTATCATTCTTTTTATGTCCTTCTGAAGCATTTTAATGATGTATTTTGCAAGCGACCGTGCCTATGCAAGATGATTCCTCAAACTCATTCTATTGTAGTCCAAAAATTTCTGCCTGAACGTTACGCTAAGGTTGCCGGCCCATCCGGAAGAGCGATTTGCTTACATCGCTTTTTTTTTGCCAAAAAACTTTTGTTCTATCTTATCCGTGCTGGTTTTCAAACTGTTCTATAGTGTTCTTTTCTCGTTAGAACTGTGATATACTGTTCTATAGCTTCTGTACTATATTGCTATATCTTTCTTGCTCAGTTGTCCACTTTATCAATCCATCCTGTTCAAGTAAACTGTTGTGTTCTTCATTGCCGTCCATTTAAACCTTTCGCTCAATGAATTATGGTCGGAGCCTTCCTCCAGTATGTATCCCAACTAAGGCAGTAGTAAAAGAGGCTGCAATAGCCCATAGGTGTGCAACATCTTCGGTCGCGAGCTGTAATAGTCATTTCGGCATATCCATGAGAGCCACAATTAATCACATGGGATGTCTGAAGGCCACAATTGTCGCCGACGGTCCGCAGAAGTAACCTGTTGATGCCAAAGAGAAGAATAGCGTCTGCTTCTCCTGTTCCGATCCCTTCGAAGTCAAAGGAAGACAAAAACTCTGTGTTGGCTTATATAGCGCAGGGTGCCAAGGATCGTAAATTAGCTAATTTTTATCAAGACTTAAACTGTTCTAAGTTGCTACGCTTTCGCTCGAATTACAACTTTCTGTTTTGTGGCTTTACTGAGTGGTCTGTAAAGTATGCTTTATTATTCTACATTTCTTTCCTACTGCTAGAATTTTCTATTATTTGTTGCAGCAGGGTGGTAAAGTTTAATAAGCATAGATAGCATCAGTGCCTGAAAAAGTGGTAGTATGGTGTAAGAAGCAGAGGTATTATCAATACCACGTATGATGAATCACGCATAACGCTTATCTATTGGATAGTTGCTGCAGTTGTGGCCAACTAGTTGCTGCTTGCTATCATCTTTCGTGAACTGATGACACTAGATCGAGCTCGACTGGTTGGATGTATTGCGTAATTTAGATCGGCTTTGCACATAGATCATCTAGGGTGACTTAATACATAGCACAACATATAAAGCGAAGATGTGTCTTCTTCTGCAATTCTTATGTTTGGAATTACCCCAGAATAGTCTAGTCCTTAATAGTTTATATTTTTGTTGTCCTTAATAGTTTATGTTTTTTTTGACTTTTTGGAAGGTATCCAAGCTTTACATAAATCGCCACCGCTGAGCCGATTTGAACTGGAGTGACGCACGATAAGGCGATTCCGCAAATGATCTTTGGCTCATATTTTATGGCTGCACCATAAGTGCGAAAAACGGGCTTATATGGCATTTTAAGCTGAAAAAAGAACCGTAAGTGAGGGGGAAGAAAAGGAGGAGGTCTTCGAGAAATATATTACACGAAAATGAACTTGTCTGTGAGAAAGACATTAAAGGTTCATCTTGATTCCATCGGGAATTTGCGTTTTCCTGACAAAAAGGTAGAGAAAATGCGGCCCTACTAGAACGTCTACATCCTTCTGTAAAACAACATTTTCATTCCGAATTTTTCTCCGTTTCCATAAATTCCTACCCGACAATCAGGTCGTTCCATTAACACCAAAGAATCTAGATTCGTACTGTACAAGACAAATGGAGCGTGCGGTGTTCGATCAATTTCTGTAAAGTCAACACGCTCATATGTCAAAAAATGGGCTGGCGAAAGATACTTCCTATTTTTGCTTTTAAAATCACTGAAACCCAACGCAGCATACTCGTTAGAAATCGAAATGACTCGTTGCCCCATTAAATCGTTTTGGTGAAATACTCAAACCATATGCGGGCTAAACCACGTTCACGTCGAACTAAACCATGACTGAACCACTAAACCACGTCGAAAACTGGTCGAAAAACGTAAAAATTCACACACAATTTTGCGAAAAAAACCACGAAAACTCCCTTCTCTCCTACCATTTTATACAGCTCACATGCCGTTTTCCTCTAAGCGAACAAACATTTTCATCTTTCTGAAAATTGACAGCATCATATTCACTAAAAGTCTGTTATTCCCTCACTTTTGCGTGTATGAAAAAAAATTTCTTTGGCTAACCTTCTTTAAAGAATTAAGTCATCTGTTCTACTTTTTTTTTTGAAATCTTCATCAATGGAATTTTGCTAAAAATGGAGCCCATAAGTTGCTATTTCTTCATACGGTAACTGGTGTTTAACGTTCCTTTTATAATTTGAAATTTTCAGGCATTGTTGTGCTGAAAAAATTTGCAGGAATGACTGCTACGAAGCTACAAACGCATCCACAAAACGTAAGCTCGTGAAGAGCGATGTAAGCTTGCTCTTATGGGGTTTCACAAAAGTGAGTTGATGAAGCTGTGATAAGTAGTGTATTCCGCTTCAATATGCCATTATTCGCTAAGAGCGTTAGTGCCCACCAGTAAATGCAGTGAATCTGAATTTTTTTTTCTTTATCGCGCGACAGATTTGCAAATGTATCCGAAGTTGGGTTACACCCATGGGGATCATATGGCTTTCGCATAAAATCGCATCAATGCTCACTATTTCTTAGCGCACTCACTTTCCAACATGCTCCAATCCTATGACGACGTTGGTCACCGCATTTCCTTCAAATAAAAATCCTCTTTTAGGCAGACTCATTGCATGAAAAGCAGCGTCATATCGCCGCGCTTATGTTTGCATTTTTGTTCGAGTGAAAAATTAAGAAAATTATTTGAATCACAATTTTTTCAAAGTTTTTTTGAAAATTTTCAGTCGGAAACACTTCACATACCCCTCGAAAAGAATATTGTGGTGGGTTTTCTTGATAACGCTGCACTCATAACTTAGAGTTTAGATGTAGTTGTTCTTCGCGTGGTTACTTAAATATTGATATTGGTGCGTTGATTTCACGCAAACAAACAATCTTAGTCAGAAACGTACAACAAACAAATCTGTTATGCCAATATTCCTTTCAATTTATTATCTATCATGTGATATGGACGCATAACGAAATGATAATGCAATTCTTTCTTTAAATTTTATTTGGTTGTAGAACGGAAGTGTTTTTTGTATTTGCTGTGAATATTGTTTGCTGTTGAGTATTTTTGGCGAAAAGTTCGACGTACGTATGGAGTTGATCATGAACGAGCATTCATCAATAATGCACGTTTTTAATATTCATCATAGCCACCTATAAGCTCGCTCCGTAACAGCGTTGAAGCTGGCTGGTTGCTTTTTGCCCAAAACTACCAGATAGGAACCCCACTTTCTCAGTTTACCTTTTTTTCAGTCAACCAATTCATTTCAATGCTTTTTTCAAATGCCTAAGAAAATTGTTTTAGTGGGCGTATTTATTTCGTTTTCGTTAACGCCATCAGCACATTAGCCCCAAACACGCACCATTCAAACCATATTTTTCAACGCTGTTTATCGCTGTATGTTGCTGACTGACCTACTTATGAGTCATCCATCGTAGCTTCCAATTGCGTAAGAAGAACGTGAAAACGGTATGAAGTATTGAAAAAAAAAAACAAACAAGACTGATCGTTCATTTAGCCGTCATTGTTTTCATATAATCAAACAGCTCGCTCGATTCATGTATACGTTGACGTAAGATTTCAATTGGGTTTGCATGAATCAGGACAGTTGATTTGTATTTGACCGCTCCGAGTTTGTATTGAAATTGTTTTTTTTTTGCGCAGTCGATGGATGTTATACGATGTGGTGTTTCATTTAGTTGCTTTTGCTTTTCGTTACTCAGCAATTTCGATTCAAATCGAAAGCTCCGAGTTCGAATGAATTCAACCACTTGAACTTTACGATAAGCCAGTACCGCTGATACATTCACAAATGCTTCTGGAAGGCACTACTGAACAGGTAAAATTTCCTTTGCAAAACCACAACAATGACATGGAATTCATCACTTTAAATTTTCGACTCTTTCACGTTCAGAAGATTATGCGGACGCTGTTCTTGAGCTTTTCTATCGTCATTTCAGCGGCGCTTACCGACAATGTCCCGCTTTTCATAAAAATGAAGACAGCGTTTGCGAGCAGACTCTCGGTTTGAATTTTTGTTTGATCTGCTTGCTCTCTTCATGAGAAACGCACTAGTTAACTTCTTTATCATGCGGCATTAATGCGGATTCTGTGGTATGATGAGGTTTCGTAGAGACGAGTTGACGCGCTTCACGCTATAGAAACCTTATATATCTATCTCATCGTGCTTTTAGTTATGCAATGTTAATTGATAATAGCTGCAGAGGCGACCGAGTAACTACAACCATAAAGGCGGCCGCACATGCATATAAACTGGCAACGAAGAAAGACCGTAGATAGACGGACGGAGGGTGGGGAAAAGGGCAGATGATTGCAGTACATGGACGGACTAGCGTGTGCAAGAGTTACGCTTCCCATTCGCCAAGATGTAAAAAGTATTCCGGAGGAGTCTTTTGCCAGTGAAAAGTAAAGGCCATAAAAGGCCAATGCTAAAGAGCAATGCTAGAGAATACTGGAACAGATATCTGTTACCAGTGGATTGTCAGCCAGATGACGATTACTGATAACGATAGTTGGACCACTTGGAAAGCTGACCATGTTTTCCTGCGCTCGTAGCTTGATAAAACACTTATAAAAGTGCAACTTCCTGACCGACTTCGATCACAGCAAAAATTTTAACGATTAAAGTTGTGAAAAATTTCTCGTCCGGAAGGCTTCAAAATTTTTTCTTTAAATAAAATTAGAACGCTCTCTCTGTCTCCTTCGATGAGCCTGTTCATAGACCACGGTTTATGTGAAGTGTAAAGTGATCATTTTTTTGCGATGTGATCACACCAAATTGTGATGCGAAATTGAGTTAGAATTTTTCATAAATCACTTATTATGAAATTTCTGCAGTTTTGTTGTTCGGATTACGTTGAAAGATTGTTTTTAACTGTGTTTTATTTACCCCTCTGAACCACTCATTATAGCTCTATTCCAATATCTTCTGGAAACTGGATAGCTTTAAAAATTTGTGAATCCTATTTCTATTTCACTTGTTCTCACTAGTCACTAGCAATGTTAAATTTTAAGTACTCTTTTGCTGCAAAAACTCTAATATTTGACTGATGGAGAAGAGGCGGTGAGGGAGACTGGGCAATACAACCCTCAAAGCTATCCGTTTCTTTTGGTGAGTTTGTCATTGAAAACTTATCAGCGTTGAACATGTTGTAAAGGAAATCGTGTCAAGTTTGCTGCTAGAAGACGCCACTTGAGAGTTCTGTCCAACTTCGCTTGTTCCCATTGCATGTGTTTATAATCTGACACGTCATCATGTTATACGAAAATAGTACAGCATGTTTCTAATGGATTTGATATGTATCTAAACGTGATGTCAGTGATTGTGCGCAATCGACAAGCACTCGAGCAACTTTTTCCTGGAATGCCACGGTTGTGATTTGGTATATTCATTTTGAACACTTGTGAACTGGCAGTTAGTTCTAATTGCTTCGTCCGTTGCATTATTTAAAAGATTGTGTCAAACTAATCTTTTTTTTTTCCGCAGATGCTAAGTTGTCCCTCTAAAGGTTTCAGTGCACACTGTTCATCACTCCCTCAAACCAACAGTGTTTGTTGTCATCGACTCTATACTCTCTTGAATAATTCAAGGAAAATCGACCCTCAACAACTGCGAAAAAAAACTCATCGAAAGTGATGCACCTAACCAAATTATAAACGAAGGGTTGGGATATTTTCGATCAAATGTGCCAGTCGTCAAGGCAACAAATAACATATGGCTGGAATCTTCTGTTCGTAAGGGTGAGTATCCTCCTCATATTCTCCTTCCTCCTTCCCGCGGCTCCAGAAGAAGACTCTATTTTGCATGCGAAACCTCTTCAAAAGTCCACCGAAGCCTCAAATTTTCGCATGCAAAGAGAATGGCGTCCAGATGAACACTAAACCTCTTCAAAAACTTCGAAATTTTTGCGCACAACTTTCTTGAATCGGCTCAGCTCGGAGTTCTAAAATTCAGTTCGGTTTTTCTTTGCGGCACATCGTTCTTTAGTCATAATCTGTTCAATTTTCATTAATATCTGATTGACCACTGGTCCTTCGCATGCCTTGGTAATTTGTACTTCCTCGCTTCTTGCGGACATGTGGTTGGAATAACATAGATCGAGATGATCTTGTCACTAAGGAAACGCAAGTGTTTGAAATGTAATGGTATGCTAAAATAGAATGCTAAATTTTAACAACTTAACTTACTCTCGATTTCCCAAAAGTCTGATGTCTGCTTATACCCTTTTCCCAACAAACTCAGTTCACCAGAATTGATCTCAAATCACTATGCTGTTTCACTTGGCTCTTGGTCACTTCTTTGGGATTGTGAGCATTAAATTCTATTTGTGAGCACGCCCATCGAAACAGATCATCATGACACCGTCTTCACAAAACCTTCTCGTCTCTTCGTTTGATCGTTCGGCAAGGAAGTTCTAGTTTTTCAACAATTGTTCGTCACGAAATGTTTATCGACACTGCACAGTTTGTTTGGCCATCTCTACTTAGCGAATTCTTATCTTCGAAATAAACAAGATTTTGTCTCGCCATTCATCGAGTAATGGATTCTTCTCGTCACAAGCTCAGGTTGTGGTGTTCACCCTTCGCCTAAGCTTTCATCACAAAAGGATATTTTAGATTTTTCACAATGCCTTTGCCTTGCAGCAAAAAAAAAAGATGCTTAGAAATTTGCTCGCAAACTTTGTTCAGTTGCTACTATTAAGAGTATTTTGCTGTCACAAAAAAAACGTTTTCACTGATCACGCGTAAGAAGTGCACTATATCGTGCACTCACAGCCTTTGCACAGAAAAATTACAATAAAACATCAGCAATTTCTTTTATGATTTCGAACTATGCTATCGGCTACTGCCCGAAATATGTGAAGAATGTGCGAAATGTATCAGTTTTAATAAAAGGTTTCCAAAACGTTGAATACTGTTTACCATAACGGAATCAGATGGACGGCAAACGAATTCTGCTTGCTAGGCTCAGCGTGATATCTACCCAGCGAAACTTCACTTCCCATTTGCCCCATTTATTAGATGCGGCTTGACTACCTGTCAATTTTCCGTAAATTTTAAGCACGTGGCTAACTCATCCAAAAAGCACTGCATAACATCCAGAAAAGCTTATTTGATTTTCAAATGAGATTGTTCTCTGGTGGATGCGATAAAAAAAATTGCCTACTCTTGGTGTGCTACTTTCTCATGTCATTAACCTTCAGAACAGCTTATAGCCTGCTAACAATTTGAGAATAAATCTCATGCTAGTAGATATAGATTATGATAATACAGTGCAGACTATGACGGTTTTTATATCTTTCATCAAAAACTACGATTTTTTTTCGGCAACATTTGTTACACGACAGCGTTCAATTTGTAAAACTTTTTGCGCTTAAACAGCTTCATATTTCCCATTTGTTAGCACCAGTTTCTGTTTCGCTTCAAGATATCAGATCTTTGGGCGCTTCATTATTGAAAGAGTCATTCGTAAAAAATCACCGGACGGGAATCGCATGCAACTATATAATAATTTTTCCTCTATTCGCAATATCGAGAAAATGTTGCATTTCTGGCAGCTTTAAAGCGCTTTGAGAGGGTTACGAATTATGAATTATTGGTTACGTTTCGTTTTTTTCTAAACTTCTCAACGCTCCGGTTTCCCAGCGCTTATTTTCTTTGGTCTCGAAGAAGGCAAACACCAAAACATAATGCACTTGTATGCTGTTAGCATGCACATTTGAAATGGTTGACGGAGGTCAAACTTAAATTGCGCCTTCATTATTGCCTCACATTTGTGGAATTTAGCTTATCAGCATGGACGCCGAACTAGACTGACACAAGAAGCCCTACCGGTGAGCGCGAGGCCTGTGAGATCAGTGATTATTCTTCTAGGCCTCAAAAGGACGACGAAAGGTCGCTTGTGCCTCTATTCGCGCTGAGCTCGCACGGCGAGTAGATAGATATACAGATATTCTGTTTGTAGGTAGCAAATAAATCGTACACAGTAGTATTTTTCTTAGCCGCTCAACTACCCTTTTTTTCTACTGCGATGCACTATGTCGCACCCTGCTTTGTTTCACTGAGCTGTTCAACTCTGCGCAATATAGTTTTGTAAGGTACAGCCTATTTTTGGTCACCAAATGAAACGTCGATCGTGTGGGCACGTTTTAGCGAACGGAAGCATAGTGCAAGTGAAAGAGACTGAAAATAACAAGGTAGAAAGAAAGCTTCAGGAAATAAGGTAAAGGGTAATTAAAATGTACCTACCATAAAGGTTGATAGAGGGGGGGGATTCCAGAAAAAGAAATTGTAGACGAATCGTCGTATATTTTGGTCTTTCTATATGAATTCAATAAGATTATAGAAGCCAAATATCGTTATTTTTCTGCAGCATTATCCATTGTTGCTGTGCTTCGAAGCCAACATAAAATACCATTTAAGATACAGCAAAAGTTACTGTTAAATACAGTTAAGCAACGACTTTCCTATAGTGAACTACATTAGAAAGGCCACCGTACATAACACAGCAATATATTATGTAGCGTAGTTTGTATTACTACTACGTTACACAGTACTCACTGTTATACAACCCTTTTCCCATACGGTATACTTTGCTCACTACAAGGCTCGCTTGGGAACCGGAAGCGATTTTTTGGTTGTTTTATCATCACAATCAAACTGAGTTGTTTGGTTCTTGTTGGGGTTTTTTTTGCGCGGAAGGCTGTGGTCTATTTCGCACACATTGGACAGAACGTTTATTTCGCGTGAAACATAAGGGAAACGAAGCACTGTGATGGTTTCTTCTAATCATCGAGGTGTAATGAGGCACAAGTAAATCCAGCTTTCACTGCACCTGCACGTGATATGTCTGTGTCTTTCTGTGGGCTTTTTTTACCTGCAGAATCTGCGCATGCGACAAAAACACACACCCAATATACGCTTTGAAATTCTCGTTTGGTCGCATTACGTTGTTTGTTTGCCGCAATAATCACTAAAGAAGCCGTACGATATATGCTTTCAAGATTAGTTTTTGATTACTTAGTCAGCTTGTTAGATGCTATGAATATGGCATCGTTTAGGTATTGTCCACCCAATATGCGGCTATTCTCTAAAGACGCGTTTCGAGATAACGACAGCTAAAGCCATATTCTATGCACATTTTCTCCTCATGCTTTTTTTGCTGGCACCCATTGTAGGTATTTCTCAATAAGTGCTAATTAATGCTAAGCTTTTCTAGTTGTTCGTGTGCGATTATTTCATTATCAGAGTATCTTGACAAATTGCAAATCCTTTGAAGAGAGGATATCATTTTATTGGTGAAGCGAAATTTTGTTTACTAGGATTTCCATTTTTTTTTCATATCAATTTTTAGAGGTGTCCTGATTTAGACGTTTTTGAAGCAGCACGATGCGAAGACCGCTAAACATGTGTTGTTCACCGAAAATCTTAGAAAATATTCGTTGTGCTTTTTTTTGTTGGCAATCTGCTAAGCTACAACTGTTCATTGTTCTAATAGAATGATTGAGTGCCACAACAGTTTGATTGGCATAGATATTTTCTTTTTTCTTTTCTTCAACCTCCTTTAAGCGATGACTTAAATTAGGAGTCGTATGCATAAGAGATAAGGAAGTGGTGCTACTATATAGCACATTACTGGATATGAATAGTGCAACGTTCGTCGACGAGAGTTCAACATAAACACCACGTGCAGTTTCGGAGTTTTCATGTGATAGTTGCTGTTCACGTTCGTATCGTATTGAACATTTGGCACTTGTTCTTTTTTTGCAAGTACATTATACCGCTTTCTCATAAAGGCGATTTTTTTTGTGTGCCATTCGCAAACCAATGACAAGTGTAGAACGAGTTGAAAGCAGTTTATTGGTGGGCAAACCACTCGAATCTCATTTAATATGTTCGTAGTCCTTCAGGCGACTATGCGGATTTTTTTTTTGCAGTTTTCCAATTTTCTATGCTGAGCGTTCCCAGCGAAAAGATTGTTCTCGGGAAAAGTGAAGCGCTCGCAGCAACGCTTCCTAAGAGCGGCGATCAGTGTTAAAAGAAAAGCGATTCCAAATCGTCACCGAGATCATGACGTATGCACAACGAATGTTTTAAGCTGTTTGAGCACGCTTTAATTCGCAACCTTTACACACTTCGTTCTCGAAAAATGAAATTTCCATATTTTGTATCCATGCCCCTTTTCCTACATATCTGTTCGAGGTGATTTCAACTCACGAACTAAGATAGGCTTCCATGATGAAGTTCCGCAAGTAAATGGCTTTCTGGTTTCTGAAGATTTGCTAATTCATACTCAATAAATCGTCCGAATGTCAGTAATGTGGATTCAGAACTGACAAAATTTTTGAGTTTAATGGCAGATTCCAAGCAAATGGCCTATAATCACCGCAATCTCTTGCTTCTCACGGCGTCCGCTGTATTTTGTTAATCGTTTCTTTCATCTTTCGTATGATTTTCTTCCGTCAATTTTTATCCGCCTTCCTGCTCTTCTTTTTCAGCGATTTCACTAAACTTAATTCATTGTGGCTGTCAGAATTTTTAAATTGCGCTTGTGAGAATGGTGTCAACTTTTATTACATGGTGATGATTTCTTTTGCAAAACATGATAGCGGTTAAGCGAAGCCTCATAGGATGAGAGGATCGAATTGAAATTCCAGAATAGGTAATGAAGACGAGGAGAACATGTTGGTTGGAGTTCTCTGAAATGCGCAACACCTTTCATAAGTTTGAGGGCATTTACAATTGAACAACTATAATAGCTTAGGAAACGTTAGGATAAAGATGCAGTCGAGACCGAAAAGATAGCATGTGGTTTTTGAATGTTTCAAAGGAGAGATTATGGGAATGTGATCGAGTGACCACTTCGTTGACATAGACGTAGATGATCATCTGTGCTTAGCGCGGCTATCGTACTCCTCAGCTGCATGTCCCCATCCACTATAGCGCTATAATTTATCCAGGTCATCTGTCTCCTTGCTGGTAGGCGTTCTCTTCCTGCTACCTTTCTTTTTTTTTGACGATCACGCATCAAAAACGGCTTCTGACGGTCTCATTTGCAAATACGCATTTTGTTGGGCGGTCGGAGAAGCGCCAGTTACTACAGACAACCGCACCTAAAAAGCTGTGATAGCATGTTTATAAAAGAAAATATCACAAATGCGATTCTTTCTAGTATATGTGCAACTAACTAGGAGGATGCTCAGTCCGTATTGAAAGGTCTCCTGCAAGCAGTTAAGGAAGACAAACCCTTGTAAGATGTGAGCACCCACATTGGTTTAGAACGATGGCTTTCGTTTCCAATTAAGCGTGGTCCTGTCACGTTCTTTTTATCAGCTAAAATCCCCAAGCACAACAGATAAATGTTGTTCAACAAGAAGTCTCGTTCAAACCACAATTCGGCATAACTTCTTTCATTTGATTTCAAAAAAAAGCAGTGCGAGGAAAAAACATTTTCAAAAATTTTTTAACTGTTTAAACTTATTTGAACAGTTTAAACTATATTTTGAAGCGTTAAAATAAGCAGTATTTCTGAATCATACCAACAGTTAGTGCTTGTCGAGTTGTGGTGGAATAACGAAAAAAAAGTTGTAATCGTTTTTAACAATTGCACTCTATATTGAGGATGGCTGCATCCACTTGGCAATTGGCAATAAAACTAGAATGCTGCAATCGTTAACGGTTTCAGAGTTTTTTTTTTAAACTTTTTTGTTGAAAGTAGTTCGGTTGCTAGTCGATGCACACAAAACGGTTGATTGTCAAAGTGAATTGAGCAGATACCATGAGCTGCGTTGCAGTAGCGTGATTGCGTTTCACTCTCTAAGGCTAAACAATCGGGTAACGTTTGTTTGCCGTTTGCGTGAGCATTGCTTCACACAACTCTAAATGAGGTATTACGAGTAAGGCGACAATAGGCCTGTCTTTATAGCCTCAGCAACCCTAAGGCAGCTATCCATTGCTGGAAGGGTTTCATGAATTGTTGTAGATGCTTTCAAGATTTTCTGTGTCAGTTGTGATTGCTGACACAGTTGAACTGAGCAAGCCAACCCTAATAAATTGAGATACTCGTTCGGGTTTGAGGAGATTTCATTGTAATTTTTTTTTCGTAGTTTGAACGCTACTTCTCACTCTTGTGAAAAGAAACCATCATTATACTCGTCCCATTTCCACTTCGGTTCGTGCATTCAGATACCCGTATGAGGTGTTTCACTTTCGCGTTATGTTACAAGACCAAGGTGACAGAGAGCGGGAGAGGAGTGGGGTGGGATGGGGAGGGAAGGGCGAAATTGGAAGCGGCAGCCTGACAACCATCTTTTTCGTGGGAATTAAGGGTTTTTTTTTTGACGGAAGGTGTTTTAAAATTTTTAGCAAAATGAAAGCCAGATTGATGGCATTGTCATTTTCAAAAGCCAGTTCTGAAAACCGCAACTCATGTGCATTATGCACTCCTCTATTAAGGTTTTCATTACCCAGTGACTATTGGCCATCTTCTTGACTATGTTCACCGTCATTTTTGATATATCAATTTCGATTTCTTCGTATAGTAATAATTTTTATTTCATTGGGAATGGACGTGTTTTCCATTTGGCACTTTTCCTGTATTTCATTCGTGACACCCTACGTTCGTTTGTAAATATTCATTATGCAAAATAAGCCGATATACGTTCGCGTTAGTTCAAACATGTGAAGTTATTTAAAATTCTATTTTTCGTCCCAAACAACTAATTAATTGGCTTTTCAGGATGTTTAAAAGCAAAACGTTCGATGCGGTTCTGAACGTTTTGGTTTCTTCGTTGCCGTTTCATGTTAGATCACTTTTGAAAACAAAAGAAATGCTTTGCGAATACAGCACAAACGATCATCTATGAATGCAAGCGATCATCATAGCCAACGTTTGGTAATGTTGTGCATTTTCTGAGTTTAGATGATGAGACCCAATTTTACTTCAGTTAACAATTCATGAGTAGTTCAGTTGAGAGTAATGTGGGAGAAGTATGAGTGAAAAGAGAGCTTACTTTGCGACCAGTAATGCAAATATTCGCCTTCAAAGCAGTTTTTAGTGAACTGCTAGGCAGGAACATCTCGTCTTAGGTGTACAGTGAGCTAAAACATCGAAGATACAGCACGCTTCAATACTTTCGACTGCAACGGAAGCGAAAGGTGTGATCGTTTAGTGGCTTGCGATTTTTAAACAAGCCAGTTCTATCGGCTTACAATTCCATGTGCCTAATGCCCATTCTAACGCAAGGCTACAGTTATTGTAATCAAAAATACTGGAACAAAAACGTTTCTGAACTTTTTGTCTATTCTGCAAAATATTCCAACGCTGGGCGAACTCTCATTGAATAATAACTTATGCGTTCGTTCATGTGTAGGCCTATGGTCTGATGTCGGCAATGTTGTTAGATGCGTTATTGTTGGGGGTCAAAAATTACTGTTGTCTGTCTTCTTGAAAAATATCCTACTTCCACGGAATGCAAGCTTTCATTTTCTTTTCTGGATGTAACAACAGCCTGGAAATGAGTCATTTGAGTGCTATGGATGAACACTTCGTTCCTTTCATTCTATAACCATGCTCTATGATCTATTACTATCGTTTTGTTGAGTGTTTTAAAGATTTTTTTTATCCTCAACAGAAATTACCCTCAAGTATTTATGCGTTTTTTTCTTCTCTTTTCCTATCATGACCATTCATAAGCATCTATGAGCTCAAGAAAACTCTCAAGAAGTGGAATCTCATTTAAAGAAAATTTTAGAGAGGTATATGTTCATATTTGTGTAAAATTTTGCACGGCCAATGAAAAAAGGGTGAAATGATGAGCAGTTGGTAGAGAATCATATTTTCATATTTTGTGCTTTTATGCTCGCTTCTTAAATTTCAAACATGCAACCGACCGACAACCGGAGAACGCTATTTGCACATTTCAAACTTTTTACATAGCTCCTGGTTTCGTTCATTGCAAGCTCATCGCTTTTTTTTGCTCGTTGTAAGCAAGAAGCTAGCACATAAGTGCTGCTTGTTTTACCATATTTTGCTGATTTGCAATTGGTCGTTACGTTACGTTCATAACCTCAATAAATATCTTAGGTTTTTGAATGTGAAAAACGCCTTAAGAATGAGTTTTGAGGAGAAGAGAATTGTTGTCCGCATAGGTGTGAAGAGATCTCATTAAGGCTTGCATGACTCGCTAATAGAGAATGCTTATAAAGAGTATCCGAGTCAGACTCATTCAATCGTAGATCGTTCAGTAATGTCCGCAAAGCGCAGTATGACTGTTGAAAGTATGCCAAAGCTTGGCTGTAAATGCGAGAATTTAGTAAACAAAGAGCACTCAACATCTTTATTATTTTCAAAAGCTTGTGATTAGAAAACATTCGTTTTCTAGCTCGTGAAAGAATTTCTCTTGAAAAATCGCAAGTCAAGCGCGCAAGTTCAACTGCATTTACCAGCGTTATACTTACAACTTCATGTTGTGCATTTTCATGGGCACATCGACATTTGGCGTACAAGTGTTGGGAATTTCTAAGCAGAAATGAGATTGGAATGCATTCAGAGCAATATGGGGTTAGAAAAGCACGTAGGAGCATGAAATCTCCTCTTCCTGTCCTCCCATTTCTTTGCAAACGTGGAAAGTGCAAATGTTCAACATGCGAATGCGATGGCATAATTGTTGTATTCTGGAACGGCTACAAGCTAAGCGGAAAGAGGCGAGTTGGACCTGTTACAACTTATTGTCTTAGGACCATGGGCCCACTAGATGAAAGAGTTCCTGTGTTTATACATCCTTCCCCCCACCCCCACAAAAAATTCTTGGCATTTGCGAATTTGTCGTTTGCGAAACTGACTGAAGAAAAGTTATTTATAAATTGTTAGGCAGAGGTGCCTCTCGACGCAAAGAGATGAGATCGAATTTCGTATTGCACAACATGTGCTTCTTCTTCATCAAATAGGCATTCGAATTAGGTATCGTATGGCCGAGTAGAGCGCGGTTTTGCAGTGTAGTCTGCCGCGCTGCGACTCGGTGTTCACTTCCGAGAAATTTGTATTAAATGAGCCATATCTAAGAGGAAAATTGTGTTCCATTTGATAGGCACAATTGTTTTTCTTCGTTCAATAAAAACTGCACAGCTATCTTTCTGGATAATTTGGCACAGACAAGAGTCTCACCGAGAGTTTGTTAGTTACAGCTATCGTATTGATTCAATTAACGAGGTATTAATTTGAAGCATATCTTGATAAGTGGAGGTAGGATTTTTATTTCACAGAAAAAAAAGACCTGTAACTGTAGCTCAGATCGTTACAAATGTGCTGACATCGTAGGCAAAGCAAGCAAGCTTACTGATTTACTGAAATCGAACTCTTTAAAAGGTTGTTGATTTTTTTTTGTTTACTGTGCATGGCCTTCATTATTTGTGCTCTGTGGTAGCCTCATCCATTAACGATTAAGGACGACTTCTGCCAGAATCTTCGCCTTGCTCTTCCTTCTCTTTAGTTTCATAATTAAGTAAAAGTTGTTTTTTGTTTGTATGTGATTAATGTTGCATGGAGAAGTGTCTCGGGATGTGGTTGCAATGTTCTCGCTATTTCAAATGATAATTGTCGAGATATCTTGCTCATTGGAGCATAATTCCTTTTTAGCACTACAGACCATAGCCAGCAATGGTAAGCCGAATGCATCTTTTTTTTGTGCGCCACGTCGCACCGTTAGCTGAGGCAAGCTCGATTTTCAATGTGCTCTCGACCGGCTGTTTGCATGTGATCATAAAAGAATAAAGTGAAATTTTTATAACCAAAAACATGATTTTTATTTTATTGGACGGGAAGGATTTTTCTGCATTGTATGTATGAAATTTACTTAATAAAGTAAAGATGGCAAGTTTTTGCTTTTTGCATTAGTTCTTTTTCCTTAATTAGATTTTTTTTACTTTTTCTAAAAAAGAATGCAAATTTTTTCCTCTAGCGTTTTCGCATATTATATGTGATGAAAGCGATTGCATAATGTACAATGATTGAGGAGCGTTCTGCGTAAAAATTCCTAAGCAAATCGATCAGGCTGAAAATTCCTTAAAAGGCGACTAATCTTTTCACGTTTAAGAGACTGGCTCGAGAAAGCGATTTGCATAATGTGTTGAAATAATTGCTTAAGCTGTAGTTTCGCCTGTTTTGTTAATTAATGTGAACAGTCTTCACAATTCAATGGGCTGTTCTAAGCTTCCATAACTGTCGCTCGATACACGGAAACATTACGGTGTCCTAAAGTTGCGTACTATTTTCAAAGAGAATAAGGTTATTAAGTCCATATGCTCGTCAATCGTACGTACTTCCTCTTTGACCTCTTCAAAGGTTAAAAATCAACGACATCGTGGCGTTCCCTTCCTGTTAGCACTATCACCTGGTTACGCTGATCACACATTTTAGTAACTTAGCGCGGAAAGGAACCAAGCGGTGATAAACTATTCGAGAGTTTTATACGTTGTCTTAGAATCATTTTCTATTCACCTTCATACCATACTTATTTGTTGAGAAGGAATCAACGAGTGGCGTTTTTCTGTAAGTACGGCATTCAAAAATGCTGCACACAATCATATATACCGATTTGATAGTTCTATCATGGGGTTAATAGTACAAAAAATCTGCAATACAATTTTTGAAACGGAAGTATCATCGGGCAATTTTTCAAAAACTATATGAAAGAAAAAGTATTACATCCGTCTGGCTTATTTTTGCGGATTTCTTCAACGTTCGATATGAAATTTAGTGTATTCCTACTTGAGCCTGATAGTCATGTTAATTGTCTTTACGATCACTTATGTTACAATGTGTTGCAGTTAGTTACAAAGAAGGTGTTCAACTTAATCAATAGTTGACGAATTACGTGTTCCTTGCAGTCATTCTTGTAAGTAAATATTCTTTTGCTGTTTCCTATTTGGAAAAATTACGAAATTTCTTTTGCGTAATAGTCGGCAAAATTAGTGATGCGATTGAACGAGAAAAAAAAAGAAGAAACCGATTGTTAATGTTTCGTTTTGATAAAAATTTTCGATTGTTTGGTTCTTGGGAACCTCATTTTCCTTCAATTAAACTCCTATAACAATTGCTTAAATGTTTGGCTGATGAAGCAACATGCCTTTTTTCGGATGCTTGATTCAATTTCTGTAATTTCGCTCCGTTATCCACCCTTCTACCGCAAACATCTACTTTGCCTCTCTTGTTGTCTATCATCCCCATCGACTATGATGCACCATAGAATCGTGCCCAATTGTGTCTTCGGATCGCTTCAACACATTCGAATGATTTTGTAAATTTTTCTACCTTCTTCATTTCCTTTATATATAT
>JPKZ01000592.1:159266-193943 GCA_000803305.1 Toxocara canis
TAAAACGATGTTGAGCAGCATCGCACCGTCGCTATATCAAAATTGACCTCCACATATCCGCAGTTTCCTTGTACCATATTATATGATGAGAGGAAATCGATTGTTCACCGCGTTATTTGCTGTTGCATATGAACAACGATGACATGAACTTTGGTTACTTCACTGATGAATTCCAGGCCTTAAAGCACCAGCTAAGACTTCCTAGCGGATAAGAGTGGGAGAGTAAATGCGACAATTTCTTAGCAATCGGTCGGTCGGTCTCAGCGCATAAGAAGATCTGTTGCCCGAACAACGCAGCCGGATTATTATTGGCTGTTCGCTGAGCGAGGCATGCACACTGGATGACAGCCTCAGCCCCGCATCCTCAACATCGCCTTGCTGCTCGCCTTCCGACCTCGTCCAGTTGTTCCCACACAGATGCCGATCGCAAAAACAAACCCGCCACTGAGTACGCTTATGCATCATCATCATTTTTTGCTGTCTTTATGCGATTCCGACTTCCGTACCAGTGTCAAACTTTTTTCACTTTTCATTAGCTCATATCAATCGTGTTTTCTTAAAATCAGCCTTTTAGGTACTGCGGAGTAAAAAACATTTTTCTCTGACTTTCGAAAAAGTTAGCAAAGCACACTGTAACACTCGAATCTCTGAGTGCCTCCAATATAAGCCGAACAGGTAATTTTATTTTTTCGAATTAGGGCGGCTTTGTAGCAGTAACGGCGCCAATCTTCGAGTCCGGAACCAGATCTTTTGAAGTTCGGAGCTGGCGCTGAGTCGGAGGCGAAGTCGTAATTTTCATTTTTCTGAACCAACGGTAAAGATCGGTCAGTTTACCGAAGCTATATATGAGAGTTTCAGACTAGCATGATTCCCATGAAAGGTGTCACGCTGAATTCTAGCATCAATCCACTCATACTTACTCAAACGCTCTCTTCGCCTCTTTCACTTTTCTGTCTGATGGAAGTAATAATTAGAAAACGAACGAAGATATTGCTGCTGGCACAACGCTACTTACTATCGTATTCGTCCACTCCTCATAGCTGATTTGCGCTCATTTATAATTAAAAAATAATCTATTGATATTTTGGAGCACTCCAATTTTGAAAAAAATCCAAATTTGCTGAATTATTGCTGTGCTAGGCGCAGTATTTTTTTCTGGGGCTAGATGCAGAAAACGGTAAAAGAGAATCTCAGAACTTGAAAACTCAGAAAGAAACTGAGGGGAGAGAACATCCAACTGAATCTATGATAGAACGTTTCTAAACAATGATTTTTTCTAATTCTCATGTGGAATCGTGTGGAGTTTTTAGGCAAAATTTTCACAGTTTTAAAGCTCTCAACGACCTTTTCTGAGTCCTTTTAATCGCGTTATCAATCGCTTCCATAAAAAAGTTGTTGCATGATGTCTCATTTTGTCCTACAATTCCATTCTTATTACGGTTTGTTGAAATGATCGATGTTCAAAAATAGTGACTTTTATTGCGAACTTTTGACTTTGACAATCGACGAAAAAAAAAAACAAATCGATTGTGAAATTATTTGGAGTGCAATAATTTCAAGTGGAAAATCTGCACGCTTTTATAAAACATTAAAATTTCCACAAATTCTAAAAAACAAACAACAACTGAATATGCACATAAACTATTAAAAATACAAACTGTTGAAAATTCCACTCCTCTACTAATATCAATGAGTTATTTGTTATCGCAGTTATTCATAATTTCACGATAATAGAAGTTTCGAATATTTTTTGGTTAAAAATTTTCAACATGGAAAACAGTAATAGAAGTGGCAGCGGAGCTCAGAACTAACTAACTGAAAGATACGTTTAAAAAATCGCTCAAAATATGCACGCATTTTGGTTTCATTCAGGCGCTTTTTTATATTATTATTTGCAGTTCCACCGACGCGACTGGAAAGAAAGTTTTCGAATTTCGTTCTCTCCAAACATATGTCAAAAAAAGGGCAATGTTGAGTTATTTTCTCGAGAAAATTATTTTCAGGAGTCTTTTTAACTGATCTGCTGCAAATTTGGCTGAAATTTTTCAGTGCCGCAAAAACTGTTCATCACTTTGTTGAAAAATTCAATGTTTTCAAATTTGCTTGCTTTGTAGCTAAGAGTCCTCGCCTTTTTCATTGTTCTAATGAGTTCGATTTCAATACACAACGAAGAAGGAGCAATCTTGTTATATTGGTTTTTGTAATGCTCCTGATCCATTGTCGCTGTAAACTGCATCTATCCCCTCTCTTCAAATTATTTTTCGTTTGTTATTCTCTCTTGAGCAGCAAAAGCATCACAATTACTACGATAGGTTATGGTACTCAAATATGAATGATCATTTGGAGGATAGGTGCCAATAAGTGATCGATTCGAACCACGGTGGCACCATATGCTATTTGCTTTCGAGGTGACGACCTTGGTCGTGATTACCAGCCCTCTCTTTTGCTATATGGCGCTCAACGCTCACGGGTTCATTCTTCGCTCACAAGTTTCCAGGTCATTTTTCTATTCATATTACCTCCAGTCAATACGCACACAAATAATGACACGGTACCAATACAATTGTGCTCTAATGAAATAAACTGCTCTTAAAGAACTCTTCAGTAGTTTATTTAACGAATTGCAAGTAGTTCAAAGAAGAAGAAGAAGAAGAAAATTATCAAAAATATAATCTCTCATATATGCTCATGAATAGTGATATATAAGGGGCTTATGAGATTTTAAAGATGCTTTTTTTTATCTCAAAACATAAAATTACAAGTCAGCCAGTTTTCCTCACATAAATATTCACTTAAAATGTTATGTTTGCACATGATTCCAAACAAATTTCCATTAAACAGTGGATGGAGAGTAACGATTGTAACGCAGTCGACTCGATACGAGGTTAGAATAACTATTGGCTAGAGGATATTCCAGTGCAATAAACATTTTATCACTCTTTGCATTACTCGAAATCAGTTCGATGGCCACAGTTCCATATTTGTTTTCATGATGCTCATCTAGGAAAAGCGTGCTACTCGGACCCTAAATTTCCAGATTATTGACCATTTTTACCCGCATATAATCGAGAGCTTTCGAAGTTTTTATCGTAAATATTATGCATAAAATTCGAATTTTATTCATAGAACATAGTGCGCTAAATTAATCGTTTTCCTATCTGTTAGCGTACGGATTTGCAAATTCACCTTAATGGCGGGTTGAAAATAAAGAAAGAAATAATGGGGTGCATCTCTGCTCATTGTTAGAGCGAATTAAACTGGTTATTGACGATAGTAATAACGAGTAATAGTTCGTCGGCCTGATATGCGCAATAATTAATGAGTCGATAAAACTATTGGGCAATAATGCATATGATGAGAAAGTTGTACGCTATTCGCATTATGAATTTATCAGTTTCTCTTTGCTTTATGCATGGACATTAGCCATGCTAAAAACTCGCCAGGAAATCCTTCTTCTTCTCCGCATACATAAAGCATCGACATGCTTTCAAGTAAACCATTTCGAATCGGAAGCAATAAAAGAAATCTGCATTTCATTCGAAACATAAGGCGTTTTTTGTGTTTCGACAACTATACGTACACCTCGCAATGTCATTGTTTTTCGCATATGGATCCTTCGTTCCGCTTATTTATTCGATTTTGTTTTCATGAGCTTCTTCGTCCAACCATACTATGTGATAACGTTATCAGTTCAGAATAATTTTAATCCTATCAGTGTATCATGTAATCTTCATTTCATAGTCCGTGCATAATGTCACAAGTCATTCACAAGTCATCCGCAGCACGAATGAATGCGAACTCAAACATGTCACCCATAATCAAGCACTGTTTTCGGAAAAGCCAAGACGTTGTTGACGAACCTATGAAAAACTTTCATCATATCTCAAAACCTTCCCGACACGCTATAACATTCACTATAACTTTTCTTTCGGCAAACCGTTTGGGTGTGGAAACCAATAAACAAGCTCATGCAATATTTTGCTAATCAGAGAAACGATAAATACCACCATTTCCAAACAACGTGAGCTAGCGTAATCGGAATGACAATAAGATTCATACATTGGTCGATGCTGGGAATAAATTTTTCGATTTTTTTTGCTTTCAGTGCTGAACAGTGCGTAGAAGCAGAAGCTGAACGGTGTTTTTACAAACTCTTCGATCAAATGGCGAATATTTGCAGCGATTCCGAATTGACTTTTCGTTGTCATCATTATAAGGTATCTTTCATCTATTGTCTTTGATGTCTTTCAATAATAAGGTATCTTTCATCTTTCAAGGTATCTCACACCTTATAAGGTATCTTTCAAGGTATCAATATTATGTCATTATTTCGTTTCCTCTTACTATTGTACGAACGACTCATCATAGTGGAGCCGTGTTTTCGGTACCTAACATTTATTGCGATAATCTAAAGTATAGCAGCGCACATATAGAAATTGTTTGAAAGACGAAATGCTAAAGTTTATGGCAACAATAGCAAAAATTCCAAAATTTCAGAGGAAGTTGTAGCCGAACTTAACGTTTCGTGAACGTTCATTTACTGAGACATTTGTATGCATTAGCCTTATACGAGTCAAAACAAACGCTTTGTGAAAGCAAATATGCAAAATATTTCATGGAAAGTGGTTTGAATTGAACGCATTTTCTGACGATACAAACACAAGTGCGATTGAACTAATCTCCGATTGTATGCAAGTGATGTACGTCAGAGACTCAAAGACCAAACATTAAATGAGTGACCACTTATGCGATGGTGGCTAAAAATAGGAAGTCGTTCAACGCCGTAAATTTCCGCCGTACTCATTAATTTTCATGAAGTTCTACAGATTAGTTAAAATGTTCAGTGTGGCTAGCGCTGAGCAAAACATATGTAAACATACATAGCGCAGCAAATTTTGCATTTTTTTTTCTTCAGCTGTGATAAAGAAATATTTTCAACTCTTAAACGTTTCAAAATCAATCTCTTCGTTTCTTTAACTGTCAACTTACTTCTTAGCAAAGTAACCCTTTATGGAATCCGGTATTGTTTGTTGTTGAAAGATTATATAATGGATACCAATATCATATCAGTTTCATATCACGTTTGGAAGCGTTATTTAACACATCTGTGGTATGAGCATAGGTTCTTATTAAAGTTGCGTAAATTTGCTATCATATCTTCAGCGCATTTGAACTCTTTAATGGTATTTATTTGCCTTCAAGTTGCTCTTACGTTGCTGAATAGCATTTTGTAATAATATTTATATAATCTACAACAGTGGTAACGAGGTTCCATTGATTAAAACTTCTTTGCAACTATGAAGCTACATGAGAGCTATTTTTAGACTTTAAAATTCTAGTTCCGTTTTCATTCAGCTAAAAATGACTATGACAAAAGCCACGTACAAAACTGCTCGTTTTCACATATTACACTTTCATTTCATATGACTGTAGTGTTGCAGATAGTTACTTTTAAACTTTATTTGCTAAACTTTTTTTTGTGTTTTCTATCTCATGTCGAACAGATGTTCGCCTTCATTATCATTCGTTTCTATATTTTCAGCATTTAACTAAAGCGATGAAGCTAGAAAAAAAATCCTTCAATTTAACCTCACCATTGGTGGCAGCATACAAATTTGCAGAGACAAGTTCATTTTTCAGTTCCTCGATGAATGCTTTGCTCGGGAAGTCGGCATCTGCCCGGCGAATCAAGTCGGACGTTGTGCAAAATTGGCTTATAGGAAACGCCAGATAATCTGCGAGAGGCAAAATCAGAAACGATACAGGGAAGCGGTAAGTTCGTAACACTTTGAATTATTTAGATGAATTAAAACTTAGTATGTACTATCAAAGTGATTTTCAATGGTGTTTAACAACGTGCGACTTACCAACCTAGCCCGGTTAAGCTTTTTTGTGAGGTTTGGCCCCTTTAAGAGCTTTTTGCAAAGCAGTGCAGAGTGGGCTGAAAACCTGAAGCTAAGTCGACAGCACGCTTAAGCGGATGTGAGCAGAGATTGGCTGTTCTGATACAGTTTCGCACGATGTGTGCTTCAGTCTCAGATTGCTTTGTGCTTTTGCTTTTGTTTTGATAGGGGCTGCAGGGATGATGGTGATGATGATGGTTCGTGCTCGCCTCGCCAGTTTTATCTTTTCATATCAAAGATGCTGCTAGCATTTGTGCTGTTTTATTTCTGACCATCATTCAGCGTCGTTGTTCACGTTGGCCGCATCCACCAAGGTACATCGGATCCCTGCCACCCGAGCGGCAGGCTAGCATTCTACCACTCAACCACCGAACAGTAGACCTCACTTTTCGCGGCGGGTGTGTCCAACGAATTTTATTAGGCTAAATAATGACGGTGAATATTAGCAGCACGGAGGAGCATGGCAAAAGGCCTCTCCTCACATTCTTGGTATGAAAACAGAAAACTGGCGAGCCGAGCACGAACCGTCGTGATCATCCCTGCCGCTTCTACCAAAACAAAAGCAAGAGCACAAAGAAATGTAGGACTTAAGCGCACATCATGCAAAACCGTATCACAAAAGCCAATCTCTGCTGGCATCCGCTTAAGTGTCTTGCCGATTTAGCTTCAGCTTGTCAGCCGACTCTGCACTGTTTTGCAAAAAAATAGTTTTTGCAATACGCATCACAGAACTGCCATGCCGCCCGTCTCTCTGTATGCGAGCATTTCTCTGTACGCATACGTATATCTGTCTGTGCGATAGTTCCAACCCCAAACCCAGAGAAGCTGTGATGAAATCCGGCGGGTATAATCTATGGTCCTCGAGTGTTCATAAAATTAATTTCGGTATGATCCAGAAACTTCAACGCGAATTCACAATTAAACCATTCTATCTGGACCAGATCTGGCTTAATGCACACAACGTACGCTCAAGAGAGATCGAACGAACCGCAGCCATAGATATCTGATTATGGTCTTCTAGTTTCCGGAATTTCTTACGATCACAACTTTCAACTACTTCAGTCTGTTGCAACGTTTTCTTTTTTTTCCGTGATTTATTTGTTTTTTTTTCGTTCTCTCACTCATCCATTTTCCCGTTTGCTTTTCTGACTCCGTCATAATTTCATCTCGAAGTCGGATTGGTATTCGTGAGCCCATCCTCTTCATACAAATTCGCACGGATGAAAGGCAAGAAATTCATCGAGGTGTATAGCTGCCAAGATTTATTAGTATTGGTGGGAACTGGAGTGATATGTTGTTCGACTAGAAACTCACTCAAACAGCAATTCAAGAAATGAATCTTTTGCCATGGAATGGATAATTTCGAGCAAGCGCAAGTGAAAATAATCGAAAAATGAATGCCAAGAGCGATAACGGCTTGGATCTCATGCAGAGTTCGTTTAATCACCTTAACATATTGTATGCAAAACTTTACTCGCTCGTTCTTAGTTCGTCATAAAAGTGAAAGCAAAATGAAGCGATATACCACACTTTTTTGTTAAGCACTAATAAAATGAATGGGACATACTTTAGTGAAACTGCAATAGCAAATGGTACCAAATGTTTGGTACATTTTGTTTTCGGATGTGATTGCAACACATTTGGATGCTGGCAAACTGAATTTCAAAATTCGAGACCATAAAGTGCTGAAGCGTAGAGGATAAGTCCACCACATATCCAGCTGAGGGAGTGGTCTAATTCTAGCAAACCTATCGATAAAATAGGTAGGTCCAATATGAGGAGAAAGGGAGTAAACAATTTCAGCTGCAATCTTTTCGGATTCAGTTCAATAATTTTTTATTTGAAACAACTGTTGTGTTCTAAAGATATATTCGTCAATCGAGCTATGGGAAAAGCAAGGACCGTGCTCGAGTTAAAATGAAAGTCTATGGTCTTGTTGATGACTTATTCGGATTCCTTAAACTGGCTGCGTTTCATATGATGTAATTTCTGTGGTATTTATGCTGGTGGCGAACTGTTTCTGAATTATATTAAGCTAACTAAACGTGTTACTGTACCATTTATTCACTGAGCAAACGGAAAACGTCAATTCAGTGTATTGTTTAGATGAGAAGAAGGCCACCATCGCTGTCGCGGCCAAGCCCACCAAACGAACTACAATTCATTTCACTGTTCGGATACCTTCAAACGCAGTGCAGTATTGCCGCTCATGAGAACTGCTCCGTTGGGCGCTATCAAGGAATGATCGAGACATGTGAAGAGGAGATTCGCGCTAAAACAGCATCGATGAACAGCGATTTCGATAGGCATCAAGTACTTCGGTAAGAAGCGAGAGCGTTTTATCAGTTTTGCCAAACTAGAGAAGGTAAAAAAAAAAAACAAGATTCACACATGACCGTTTTCGAAGCCACTAGGTCTTCCACATTCCTGACGAGGATCACTTAGCACTACGTCATAGCTGTGGCTTAGAAGCTATGCTACCGTGCCCTTTTATTTAATCGAGGTTCCCCTAACATACTGAACTGACCAATCGAAGAAGGATTGTGAACCGTTGATTTTGTGAAAGTAACCCGAAAATTGCACAACTTAAATTGTCCAAATTTCAAAAATCTCGTGTGAAATGCATTTTTTTTCTGGGTTGAAAAATGGCAAGGTATACTACTATACCTTTTTTTGCTATTATTTTTCACGTTTTTTTACTATTTTATGGTTTATTGCTTTATGATCACGGTTTACTACTTTACCAACTTTTACTATCACGCAATAATGCATTACTTCAAAACCAACTATCCACAACCTTTCAGAGGCTGCCTCATAGGACATTATGCAATTTTCCATCAGCTTTAGCGTTCGTAGTCGTGAATACTTGAAAAGACGTCATAGCCATGTGTTCACTGTCATTCCTCCTAAAAGCGTTTCAGTGCGCGAAAAAAAAAAGCTATTTCCCTTCCATTTTATTTCTCACAGTGTTATTTTTGTAAAGCTATGACTTGTGTAGCATAATTTAAAGCGACGAGCGTCAGGAAAGAACCGACTTTCTGGAAGCTTTTCTTGAATCGTTGACATGATCTTGAGGCTAGTAAAACGTTTCGATTACGACGGCTATCGATTTCTTAAAATAAAGTCCTTTTAAAAGATTTAAGAGAGAATCAGTAATCAGTAAATTGTCATTCCCGTAACGCTCACGTCGTCTATGCCGGAAAAACGTCTTCATATCGTAGCGTTTTAACATTGACTGTTTCTGTGCGTGCGAATATTATGAATGATCATTGAGACAAAATGATTCCGCACAAGACAGCCATTAAGAAATGTTTTGCATGAAGCAGCTAAATAGGCAATCACTCTCCACAATCAGCATAGCGATAGCATTATATACTAGAGACTATGTGGTCCCGTTGGTAAAGTACTGTAAAAGAAATTCATCGAAGAAAGGTCGATTATGCGCAAAACGAATTGCGCATTCAAACTTGTAACGCATGCATGCAAACAACATATCAGCGAATCGTAAATAAAGAAACCGACGATTTTGTTCGTAAATTATGTCTAATACTTCAACAAATAAAGTGTGCACTTTGCAAGAGAAATGTGATGAGAATAAAGAGAACTATTGAATCATTATCGCGTCTTTTGTTTCGCTTCTAAGAATATCAAACAAAACATGCTACGATCGTCAATGGACGAATGCTACTCATTATTCTTGTGTTTTAGTTATTGTTGCTTCAGTTGTATATGAATGTAGCATGAACTTAGAAGCGCATCTTTTTAAGGCTGAAACTGGATACGTCTAAAAAGTTGTTGGAGTATACAGAAACTCGACGTGACGACGAATGTTTAATTGTACGATCAACTCTCACCGATATTTATCGCATTCATCATCGCTACTGTTTTCAGGTTTGAAATCGACGAAAAAGTTTTTCCCTTTCACATCTGACTTCGAGATATTTTACGAGCAACTGATTCATTGTCGAAATCTTCCATCAATTCAAGGCATAGACTTAGCCTTTCGTTTCGTAAACGAAGGCTTCGTAAAGGCACTTTTTTAAAAGATTTTTGAAATCGCATGGCATCATTTTGGAAATTTTGCAAGCAATAAGTCAACTTGTTCTGGAGAACTGACCGATTGGGGCTACCGATACGTTAAGCAATAATGCCAAGATTTTTGTCTCATTGTATTTCCAGAAGCTATTATCACCATGGTTTTCTTAAAAGATAACACTTATGGCTATCTCGACCTAAAAGATTTCGCTTGGTAAATCAAAATGTGAATTTAACAAAGGGAAGATTCAATGCCTCATTTGAAAAATGGCATCATTTCTGTGTAGCGTTCCAAGGAAATTTACTTCATACGTTATGTTTGTAAAGTTTTACCCTCAATATCATTAAATTCACTGATGAGGTTTACAAAAATCACAGCAAATCCTGTTACACTGTGCGACCGCCTTTTTTTTTGCTCATAGCAACGCCAGCTATTGCTTCACACATACTATTTCCGAAAGGAATAATAGACGAATTAGTCGTTCTTTTCGAGGTGAAAGATGACAAACAGTGATAAATAATACATAAATATACGAAGGCAAATAAAAATAAATGGACAAAAGAACAGTGTTTATATGCGGATGGGACTGCAAAGTTGCAGGCGGTGATAACGCGATGTCTATGTGAGCAGCTTGGCTTTGAAAGGTCATGTGGTGTCGATTGCTCGGTTATTGAGCCATCAAACCCTCAGCAGGATCGACTAGCGTGGAACGACTTTAAAGGCCGTTTAATATCGAGTCATGCTACGGAGTGCAATTCTACACAAATCCTCCTCTTGGTCTTCCTCTTCGTTTACTTCCTTTCTGTGTTCAGATAACAAATGCAAACGGTGTTTCAACTTTCGTTCGTTGATGCAAATTCAAATTCCTCTATAAAACATTTGATCTTCTCTTAGCACTGGGGCATTTTCTTTCGACGACCATCATCACAATGTCTTTTGTTCTCGCTGCAGTTTATAAGCCAAAAATTTCCGAACTTTAAAGCGGTGCTCAAGTTGATTTCTCATAAGTGACAACTGTGAGTGACAACCTTATTGAAGTAAGTGAATGTGGCATACGAGAAAAATGAAAAAGTGAGTAAGACAGACGTTCGTTTGTTGATTACGTGGAACAGTTTGAATCTTATTAATGCCACATACCGTACAACTTCCATTGTAAACTAGAAGGAGTATGTTGTTCTCGCTTCCATAAGGTGGGCTCATATTGAATGTTGTGAGCATGAGGTAACGAGAATTTAATATAAGGCTAGCAAACGACGGATTTTATGAATTTTTTGCTTTTTTGGCAACAGCAGAAGCATGTCATGGTCTATCATATCTGTGCGCATGTATGTTCGCTTGTCTGCCTCTTCGTTGTGCAGTTTTCAACTCACACATCAGAAAATGATTCGCAATGAAATTGAACGGAAATAATCGGTGACCTAGCGAGTGTTCCAAAACAAAAGCAGTAACATTTTTGGGATCTCTGAACGCAATATTATCTACAGTGAACAATAAAGCCGAGAAGGTTGCTCAGCGAGTAACTGTTCGCAGGTTCAATTGTCGTCATCGAGACAATGGTTCATATGTTGTAGAGCGCTACAAATCACCTCGTATATTAACGATAGTTTGGAATATGAATTTCTGGATGAGAAGTTGATGAGTTTGAGAAAACATGGATCAAAATTAGTGGAAAATCAACGCTAACGGTTATGATCGCGTGACCAGATCACTTCACCACCAACATCTTCGGCTAAGCGTTCTTCACTTGACCTCAAGCATTTCTCGCACCGTTTTAGTCAGCATTCCAGAGAACACATATCACGTTGACCCCTGTCGCCTTGCAATTAGTTTCTTAATAGTTTCCCAATAGACAAATGCTTTTGTTTTGGAAACTCCATACTATTTACGAAGTACTCGATGCTTTAGTCATTTGATGGATCTAAAGCCAAATTACCATGAAATGAAGACGTGCTTTTCAAATTAGTCAAGCTTCAAACTCTCACCCACCTATTCTCGCTCTTATAACATTATAAGTACTGAGCTTTGTACGGGTAATTCGTGAGGGTGAACGATTAAAAACCCAATTTGAGGAAGTTCGACCAGTCAAAACACAGGTTAACTGGTAAGTTCGATCAACGTTTCAAACTTGTTAATGTCAAATTTGAGAAGATCTCAAAAATAAGGGACCCGTAACTTCCGCCAGAAAGTTCATTATTTTTTTAGCAAGTTTTAAAGCAGAGGTCTCATAAAATAAAAGGCCAACAAGCTCGAATGATTCACATATACTAATTTAAAGTTTTCCACAATCATGTTCTTAATATGCAAGCAAATCTATTCTGCAAACGATGTGAAGCGTTTCGCGCGATAAATTCGTTCAAAAAATAGCCGCAATCACCATCAAGCTTCTTGTTCTTAAGCTCGTCCCAAGTACTTATGTTGGTAGTTGTCGCAGGTCATTTACGCTTAAAAACGAAACTTTAGCGAGGAGAATTATGTCAACAGGGTGTTCGCTTGCAACATCCTATGGCGAAACCAGCTGCTTATACTGATGGCTAAACGGAGGTTTCAATCATCCATCGAAAATTCCCATGTCATATCAAGCACTTTTATCCAGTTCTATAGTAACATGTTGACAGGAGTCGCATGCTTCCAGTTCCTTAAGCGATTTTTTAAATTATAAGTGTACGGTGAATTTTGACGGAATACGCTTCTTTTAAATGTTAAATTGCTGCTTATGTGGACCTCGTGTTCGTCTCATCTAGGTTCCGAATATTTTTGAATACAATGAAGACGGGTTTTTTTTTTTGAAAGCACCCAATTAATTGTAAGATTTCAACTTGATCAGCCATTATCATTGCATATGTCGGTTTTGCAAACATTTCTATTTTTCTCATTTAAAAAAAGGAAAAGATGAAAACCTGGTGTTCTAAAAGAAAAAATCTGATAGCGTCTCGAAACGAACATATCAAAGACCAGTCTAGCAATAGCGTATCTTCGTGAGAAAAATGATTTTTCTTAAACACTATTAACAAACATATTAAAACGTACCGTCATATCCGTAGCCTCAATTCCCTAAACTTCGAGATACCGGCGAACAGCACTGCTTCGATGGTTGCAACAATAACGCACAACCGCTTTATGAGTATGTAAAAAAAAAATTAAACACCCTGATGACGTAACAAATAATAAATAAACACACCATCTATTCATGTCAAGTGGCAGCACGCTATGCTGCAAAGACTCGTCATTGCTGCTCATTGTACCGCCATTGCTGTAAATGCGAACGGGATCACAGGGGAGCAGTGGGTGAATGAACTCTCTCGAAAGGTCAGTAGTATTAGCTAAACAATTTTCGACAAGGAGGAGAAGAAATGGAGCATTTCCCTTTAGCCTCCTCACCTCCTTCTCCCCATCCCCCCCCTTCTCCTCCCGTCCCCTTTGCTTAGGCCACTTATGACTCAGGAAATTTTGCCAGTTCCGCAAAAAAATATTCCTCACGGTAGGGCGGTAGGACGAGAGTGGCATGAACGACTTCGATAACTCGTCAATTAGCCTGAATAAACGCCGCACGTTTTTGGACAGTTAGAGGAATCAAAACCGCTTCTAGCGAAAGTCAACTTGCAGCTTGGGCATCTCTCTATTTGCCTTCATCACCCGCCACTTACCCGACAACCCTCAAGGCATTCACGTGCTAGACCAGTTCCTCATGTTCTCTCAAAATCCGCCCTAAGACGGTTTTTTTTACACAACTCGTCAAATGTGCCCATGTTCGCCTGCCTGCTTGTGCGGTAATTCACTTTTGAAGGGTGGACCTCACAGCTATTCGTAAATGCGGCCAAGGCCACAAGGGATCATGGACAACTGGATGTACCATGAAATCTACCGCCCTTCTGCGGGGAAATCTGCGAATATATTTTACAACAACTAGTCAGCTATTAAAGAATGATGAGAATGACTTTTGTGGCAGGAATTAAGCAGCGAAAGCATTTTGCGAACATCCACTTCTTGCTAGAATTCCAGTTCCACAAAAGGAAAATATAACAGCGCTTTTGTTATTTCATATCCTCCTTCTCACCCCCTCCTCTCGTTTATGAATTCATTCATTGTTTAGAAACTAAAATCTCGGTTGATCAGCTCTACGTTAACCTCATTTTTGTTGCTTCTAACGCATAACTCCCAAAAACTTCTTTGGAATTATTCTGAGCTGCAAACGTTCCAAAACGTAGTACTTAACACTCCTCTTCTTAACACTTCTTGTTTAATCGGCGATCCATCTGTACGATACTGATCGGACTGTTTTAGGAACTAAGCTGCATAAATGAACACTCAGATTTACCAATCCTCAACCATGCGCTCGACACACTGGCGTAGTAGTTTTCACGCAACTTATCATTTCATTCATTTCTAAGAGAAACCCCATCAAGCCAAAATTTCTCAAGCGTAAAACTTCACGACATTTTGCCATGTTGTCCTCCATCTGAAAGCGTTCCTCATTTCTCGTTTGCCATTACTTCGTCAAATTCATCCCTGTCGAATGAACGGACGATATGCATACCTCTCATCTTACTCTTCGAATCGCTGGCCTGTGCCCACAGGAGCACCAACATACTCATCAACTTCCCATGTCGAACTTCTCACATCTGCTGAACAAGATAAAACTCAACTCCGCTGCGATGCGCTATTGGTATACTTCTCCAGGAAAATGTAACCTACTCGAAAAGAAACCAAATGATGAACTCTTTGCTAATATGAACGAACAAACATGAAGTTTCCGCTTGATAAGAGGCCCCGAAAGTTGTAAAGAACGTGAAAAATGAAATGGACAGCCCACCGCTTCAGAAGTTCTTTCTTATAAAACCACTCTTCATGCAGCCAAAGCACATAGAGGAGAACGATCCAATTTCAAATAAACGCTTAACAAGGAAGAGATCATTGGTGAATCGCAAGTTTCGATTTCTGACGATAATCGAATATTACATTCAGGTTAATCGTAATTCTCCAGTTTGAGTTGGTCTTCGCCAAAACCAATGTGGCAACATCAGAAAAAAAAACTGATCAGTTATATGTGTATTTTGTAATCAAGTTCAGAATTTGCATCAAATAACATCACTGACAAATGAGTATATCAGAAGTGCGAGAGTATAACTTCTTAGAAATATGGCGTATAACTGAGAGTCGAAGAGAATCATCCACCAAAGCGAGCACCCTCACGGAGAAAGAGAGAGAGACAGAGAGAGAAACAGATGCAAAAAAGCATCCGAAAACCTCACCGATTGGGTGGCATCGCCAAAGATTATGCAATTGTGCATTAAAATCCATCCCACCTCAACATCAACAGCGTTAAACATCAACTCGTCTTCCCCACTAATCACGGCAACTCGAAATGCTCGTACTCCAACTTTGCACTAATTGCCGTTGTGTGATTACAAAGCTTGCTAGCCGACGATACTAAAGAAAAAAACACAACGGAACTAAACGAAGATCTTTTGGACCAGCATATCATTACTAGTATTTTAAAAGCCTGAAAACGTAAATGTGAACATATTGTGATCCCAACCGTTCGCTACAAACAAAATTTGAATGGGTCAATTGAGCTGCTTTTGAGTCGATCTTCCATTTCTTGTTTCATCGTTTTATCGTTGCAACAAAACGCAACAACTTATATTTTCACAAATATGGGCAATGCATGCCGTTGGGCAAAATGAAAGAGGTGAGTGCTTTGTTCTGACAGGAAGATATAAAAACAATTCGGCCGCATAACCCATATTTACAAGTATATATTCATTTGGCCCCATTGAAAAAAACGTCCTAGGAATTTGGTTTGCTCCAGAAAGCAAATACAGTGCATATGAGACGTTATACAAATATGCAATTATACATCTTCAAAGAAACCGACACACATATAATTCACAAATAGCTATCAAGAAAAAAAGAATTCGTATTTCCATTTATAAATTCAGCTTGACAAATATACGAACAATTGAACGACAAAGCAGCAGTTGAACGGGAATTCAAGTAGCAAGTGAACAATACGCATTTCAAGAAACGACGAAAAAAAAACTGAAATCAATCAAAAAAATTCGATGATAATTTAACAATTGCAAGAGCCAAAACTCATCTAATTGCGCTTTGTTGTCAACCCTGTACTCTAGTTACCGCTGTGCAACATTCCGAGGCAGCGGCGGCATGAGGTCAGTTCGCAAGAACAAGTATTGTTGGCTCCCGCCACAACGGGAGGCGAATCATGCCAAAAAAAAAGAAAACTACCAAAATAAAATGCACCAAAAAAAATTTTTTTTTTTCACCAACGTTACAATTGTACACTCCTCTCTCTTCCCCAGACCGAACCATCATTTGGTACACCGACTCATTACGACCATGATCATGCGCGACGTTTCGCCTAAACAACTTTTCAGGATCGCGACTGGAGTCATTAAATTAGCCAAATGCTCCATAAAGTGAAAGGGAAAGTTCCGAAAAAGAAAATTTTCCGGCTGAAAAAGATGTCGTTGAAAAAACCAAATCGAGATCAGCAAATTTTCGCAACTAGATACATTCCATCCACTTCTGAAGGGAGCATTGTTGTCTGAAAAACAAGATGCGCATCGGCGGCCACGGATCCAAGCAACGATCGCGAGCTATCAGCAAAAATTTTGGGCAACGAAGAATAACCCCAGAACACTGAGTGAGCTTCGCCAACTATCCGAACGTCTCCAGGCCGGATGCGAACGGCTGCGGTGTTTGTTGCTGCTGTTGTTGCATCAGTGTCATTTGTGCGGCAAGCGCAGAAGCTTTTCGTTGCGCAGCTGTTTGCCGCGATTGGCTTCTTTCTGCAACAAAGAAAATCACTTCAGCAACTTCAAACAATGCACGCCAACAGTGAGCCAGTTATTCTTAATACTGAATCGTGGTATTCTACATAGCGATTGGCTTGATATTAGACGGAAACTTCTTTATATGAAATGAACAGTTTACTCTCAAATTCGTTATGCGCCTCTACCTATTAATTAATATTGTTTAGTCGGCCGTTGAAAAAAAAAAACACCCAGCGGAAAGGAGAAATGCGCTCGTCGAGGAGATTCATAAAGTGAGAACTGCTTGATATTAGACGGAAACGTCTGCCATAACCTCCATCTATTCTCTCGCCGCTACCACCTTCTGAACCTTACCAGAAATTGGACGGCTACAGCTATCGCCGACTGTGATTTTCTTTGCACCGATCCGCTGATAATGACGGTAATACCGATTATCATCCTACCTTTATCGTGGGCGCATGCAACTGAGTTTGCACGAGTAAAGGACCAGAAACAAAAATATAAAAGAAGCTAAAATTTCATCCGAACACTGATAAATCAAACCCATCGTTAGCGCTTTACCCATATTGCGCATCCTTTCTGCAAATTAACGAAAAACTAGAACACCTGTAAACGATAACAGTAACTAAACTGAACAAGCCCGTAAATAATTACTGATAGTAGTAGTTGGGAAACCTTAGTTAGCAAAACGAAGGTTGCGAATTTCAACCCTATTAAAACATCGCATAATATACAAATGTCGAGCGCACTTCACTATCTAAAGCTTTTCGTTGTACCTCCGGAAACTATTAGCCTTGTTATTTCAATTATGTGAACGCTACTATTCTTTGAATTCGATTGTTCCTGTTCATGAACATAGTCTAATTATGGAACTGCCATTAAATTACTACTGTTTCGCCTAACTTGTCATTGGATGAAAAGATTGGAATTAAGAGTAAAAACTAGTCGAAAAAAAGTGCATACTAAATGAAACTTTAGCTGAAAGCTGAGTTAAAAAAAACGAAAAAATTTTTGAACAGATCAACAAATCATTAATAACGGATCTTCACGCAACAAAAGCCTATTTATGAGCATTCAAATGCTGAAAAGAAAAGACGAATGGGAAATTTTCATCGAATAACATTTCACTACGCAATTTTACGTACAATCAGATTGGGAAGCAACCTAGCGGTAAAATAACCAAGCAATAATATGAACTGTTCCCAAAACGATCGTTGATCATCAGCGTAAAAAAAAAGCAAACTTCCCGCTAAATTGGGTTGACGACTTCTTCAGTGAAAAGTGTATTCGATGAAAGAAACGAAGCATTCTATTTTAAATTGTTCAGAGAGCGAAAAACTAATATCGCATGCATATACAGCTATGGGAGGCAGAAAACGAAGGCTGCGAGGTGAGTTCCCCAAGGGAAATCACTTCGAAGCGCTTTCGCAGGCACGCAAGAGATCACGATTAAGAAATATGCAAAACACCTGAAGCAAGCATTCCACTCACAAATACCAAAACAGCCCTTTGTCACATACGACACACATAAGAGCAGGCGACATTTTAGGAAGCCGCAAGTAATGTTGTACTGGCAGTGTTGTTTCCCAAAGGTGAACGGAGACTGGTCGGGGGACTTAAAGTTCAAAAAAGTCCTTCAATGGTTTAAATCCAAAAAAAAATCGAAGAAAGAGAGTCTCCGGAAATCGCATGTCCCTGCACAAAACTACCAGCAACATGAATACTGCACAACCACAGCAATCAATGATATGGAAAAGAACAGAAAAATCGAACCAAAAATTGTTGGAAAATCATAGAAGGAACATAATGCTTTCGCAGCATGCCAACGAGCAAAGCTTTCGCTGCTCCCATAACATAAAGAATGACTTTGTGCAGTGCACGCATCCTGGAATTCATTCGGCGGTTTTGCCAAACCTGTGGCAATATGATGCGGGAATGTTGCCCCAAAAGCAAATGTCAAATTTCTTCTTCTCGGCCACTATGCAGTCGGGGCCACACCCTTCTGATCTTTCCTTCGTATACTGCGTATCACCAGCTGCAAAATACCCGTCCTCGATGTTTAAATCCGAAGTAATCCTCAGCTGTTTCTAGCCCGACTACCACGCTGGCGGTTACACATTGCTTATCTCACCATAAAAATGCTCGGGTCAGAACATTGCTGTGCACTACACAAAAGAAAACATCTTGAAATAGAGAAAAGGATGTCAAGTGGAATGTCAAAAGCGAGCTGAACCGGAAGCTGAGACAATTCCTGGGGGACTAATGCTATGCACAGAAGTGCATAAAACTGTTCAGCAGCAGCAGCATCGAACAAAAATATGCTGAATTCGAAAAATGTACCAGCAGCTAAGACTGTGTTTGCATTACGACTGCTGAGGATCGCAGGCAGCAATGGGCGTGGCAACACCGAGAGGAGTGCCGCATGTGGCCGGAGGTGCAGCAGAAGGCGGAGCTTGGCTGCCGCCGCCCACTCCCCATCCTCCAATTGACGACAGCTCGAACTCAGACATATAGGCTGAAAGGCTCGGACGTCAATCGCTCCTCAACTGGAACAATTCGTTTTCCCTATTCGGTTCCTACACCTATTCAGTTTTTCCAAAAACCTGTTGTGTAATCGATAAATGATCGTGGATGGGCAAAACGAAATACGAATTTGCTATTGCATTCCAAAAACGAACGGACATAATTTTAGATTTGTCATTTGTTGCAAAATTTCTTTACATGTCACGAGCGTGGCCCAAAAACTCTGACCGAGGTACCTTTTCCCATCTCATATGTTTCGTTTACCAGTCCGGAAACGACGTAATCCATAAATATCAGACACAAATATAGACAGACGCTTACAACATCGAGAATCGCCAATAGCGCTAGATCCGTTATGTAGTCGATGAACTGCGCAAAATTTTTTTTTCATTTTCTAAACAATTCCCAGTTCCAATATATACCAACCATAAAACACGTCTCCATATTACACGCAAAAGCTTAGGCGTAATTTACTCAACTTGAAGATTTGAATCTACGCTTCACGGCTGGTCATATTCAGTTCTTCTGGCAACATACTAAGCTCAAATGGTATTCAACAAAACGTTGGTAACTGCGGCGTTGTGGAGCAATTAACTCGCCATGGGGAAAAAGGGAAGTAACAGTGACAGCACGAATCCTCTTTGCCCTATCTGCTTTAATGCAGGACCGTTAGCAGCCAATTCCACTGGCTCTTCAATCACTCGTTTTCGTTATCGGCGAACTAGTTCCCGAACCTTCTCACTGATACACGAATTGCACGTAAAAAAGCTAACACTAACTTTGAGGAGGTCCGCCAAGCGTGGCCATGGATGCTGGCATTTGTTGGCTCATAGTTGACAAAGGAGTCTGAATTGCGTTTGGATCGAACTGGGTATTTTCGACTCGAGAAATCGTCCTCTCGTCCTCTTCGCCGTATTCACCACCCATCATTGACGGCTCTCCAACCACCATCACGTCTTGATATTGAATGGGGAACTAAAAGGAATAAGCTCTCTAAAATTTACAATCAGTGTAATCAACGGATCTTAAATGCGCACAGCCGACTTTCACCACTCATTCAGCTTTGCCCGGACGCCTAAGATCATATAGCATTGAAGAGGGAAGAAGAGGGTAGGTAATATTAAAAAACGGTCTAGCGAAGGTAGGTGGGTCTGAAACGAGCAGAATATGAAACGAACAAGAACAACAAACTAACAAATGCAAGAAATGTAGAACCGAATATAAGACGTACCGAAGGTGCAAAATGAAGACCGGAACAAACCAACTGGGATGGAAGAAGGTGAAGACAGGACCTAACAGGAGCAATAAATGCTTATCAATTACCACCGAGACTAGTGGAATAAACTATGTGAATGTTTACGAGTACGGCCAGAAAAAGTGTTAGAAATAGAACAGTCGACGATCGCAGGGCTAACAGCAACTTCAAACATCTAGTTTTCATACTAATTCGGAAGGAAAACAAAATGCTCACTGCTTCACCTGCTTCTGGGTTAACGATACAGAAATTCTACTGCAATTTGCATGCCCTGCTGCCAACCCTTACTTGATACAGAGCTGAGGAAATACTGATTGGGAAGAAAGGATGTGGCGCTCGATACATAGAACATGAGATTAGAGTTTGCGGTATTCATTTCTGGCAAAACTTACATGGGAGTTAATAGGGAAATTGGGTGCATTGGGTGCGGGTGATGAATTATTCTTCTTCTTGGCACCACCAGCGGCTGCTCCACCACCAGCAGCCGTTTTACGCGTTCGCTTTCGAGGTTTCTTTGATGTCGGTTCCTCGACTGGTGTTTGGGGCATCACATGCGGCGGATTCATACTACCTAAAAGTAACGGATGCTCCAAGGACAAGAACAGAAAACAACGACTTACAACTATGTAGCAAAGGCATTTAAGCGATAAAATAGTTATGATTTATTGACAAAAAAGTTTTCGCTTAGCGCTTCCTAAAAATTTCGAAGCCAAGGAAACGATGCATGTTTCATCTCTGCATAAATTTATAACGCTTTATAGGTTTGTCAAAACTTTCTTTAAAGTTTCATTAATTTTGCCGAATGCAATTAACTATTGTTCCACTATAAGCAGAAGTATTTTCTTGATAGATTTCGTTACGGTATCCAAGTTCGAAACAAACGCTTTTGATTTTTGGACAAACCTTACAAGATTGTAGCATGAAAAATCCCATTCTTCGACATTAATTATCCTACATCTTCGCGTGAAGTCAAACAAAAATGCATAATTTTCATTAACACGAAACATCTCGCGTAATCTTCCGAATTGCGATTGGATAGACGAGCGAGGAACTGATGGAAAATCGCCTGAACTTGAATCGAAAACTATTGAAGAGAAAAAGCCGCACAGGTGTGAAAGGTGACCTTTTCCACAACTATCGCCACCGTATGGCAAATACTTGTTCGCGTAGTTACTAAAGTGGTAACTATGCGAACAACAATAATTATCGGATTTCGAACTACAAGCAAACAATTCACATAAGTGACGACGATTAAACTAGATGTTGATCGTCCCGTTACAAAACAGCTCATTCGTGAGGCGACCAGCTTAAACAACTGAGGCGACGAACCCTCCTCACATACTCGACTCCGTACTCATTGCCTCAACCGCCTCTTAGAATTAACGCTCAACACCCCTCCCCTAACCCCCACTTCCTTTGTAGGATTTCTTAAGCGTGAGCTGTCCGGACCTGAGCGAACATTAAATTTTGTAGCACTGGAAAGGCGTACCCATGGCAGTGATCGCCATCTGTTGTTGTTGGTGATGTTGCTGATATTGCTGCATCTTAGCGTGCGCTTGAAATAATGTTTGCTTCAGAGATTCACGTGGAGGAATCTGAACAATCACCTTATTTTCATACGGCAAGTTTGAAAATAAAATGGAGCCAAACTTTCTTTGCAAATGGTCGACCTCACTCAACGTAACGATAGCGGTAGTACGGGAATCGAAAACACAGAAACTGAGCAAGTTACAACGCATTTACAAATGGACAGCGTATGACGAGCTAAATGCAGATATTTCTGATATCAAATTCTGCGCCATCAACACACAGCATATACCAACCATATTACAATTTTCAACGACTGCTATCTGAATGCAAAATTGTTGAGCGAAATATGAGCACAGTGTTGTAATAGTGCAAAAAAGTGGCGTCGGATGATTGTACACTTGCTATTCAACCATAGAAGCCGCACCTATGACTGATGCGAGCGCGGTCGACTCGAATCAAAGCATTCGCCTTTTTTTGCAACAGACCACCCCTCTAACATCACATACAAATGAAATCGCAGCAATGACTTGCCGCATCGACGCAACCATTGTTTCAGCATTTAAAATAGAGATGAGGTGAACTTACATTGTGGGATTTGCTTTGGCTCATAAGCACCTGCATTGGCTCCAGTATAACGCAAAGTTTGAGGTAGTTTAAGGTAATCTGCGTCATGCCCGTTCGCGTGATGCTCATTTTCAATTTCTCTTGCGTTTCACTATCTTGCAGCTGAAAAGAACTTCTTCGTTGTAAAGATCTACAAGGACTGTAACAACAGCAAGGTTCAATTGCCTAGATGAAAATTTAACTCGAAAATAAATGTTGACGTCAGCTCCCAACCTCTTTACTGCCGCACTTCCTTCATTTCAAATTCTCAGCAATTGACTGCGTTAATTTCCAATTGTATGCTGTCTTGATGAAATCGTAGAGATTCACGAGAAGCTCTTTAACGCCGTTTTTGATCATTGAAATTTTGCAACACTTTCGGAAACTGGATTTTAAGTGTTATTTTAAAAACAACCGCAGTATGAGAAATAACAAGTGAACAAAGTCTTCAGTGTTCCCTGCATTATTCCTCTTGCTTTCTCTCCTCATACAAATGATGTCTTGAACCTAATTCCATATAAACAGTTCTCAAGAACAGAAATGTGGAAAAGGTAAGGAAATGCACAAAAAAAAATATTAACAACACAGACACACCCATCTGCATCGAAAGTTATGCTTAGTACAATGCTTCTTATAAAATAACTAGGATGATACCATGTTGACGTCCCTGAGCACGAATTCTTGACAATGCCTCAACTCGATATTCCACTGCCGAATTCGATATCCGTACGTCTCGTCGAACATGAATTCACACATCAACTTACACTCGGTGTGCACCTGAGATAAGTCGCTCTTAACAGACACATTTAATAAGCGTTTAAATGCCGCATAGCTGAGCAGCAGTCAAAAGCACTATTACAACGCTTTAAGAGCAATGATGCATAAAACTGTAATACAACTAACATCGTCAGTGGTAATACTCGCTGTAAACACTAAAGATCCAGTCGGATAAGGTGACTGGCGGTAAACATAATAACAACTTTGACGATATGAAGAATTTCTTTCCGTATTATACACCACCTACCAAAAGCCTTATATATCATATTTTAATCCAAGCAGTGTTGTACAAGCTGGACAGGCAGAACCATAACGGATGAAACAGCAAATAAAGCTGCATCATTACTGCAAGAAAACAGCAGGAGGGACCTCCATTGTGACAACGACTAGCATTACAACTACCCACAAAATCAACGCAGCAAGAAACTTCGAACCGCGGCACTACACAGACCCATAAAGCGGATTCCCTAGGATAGTGACGATGACGCTGGAAAGTTATTAATCTCTTGAAATCTAAAGCCAAATTTCCAATTATTTTTTACATGTCAAAACAATGGATCACTATATTTCTCTGATTTGAATTACGCATTTAAAAACAACGAAAAATCGCAGATCCCTCATCAAATATTCGGCGCTAAAATGATGTAGGAAAAAGATGAAGCATTTTACATTTACATATATATACACTTACATAATATATATGCATGTATATATATGTATAGTGACTTTATTGTGAATTGTGAATTTGCTTATGCGAATTTATATGCGCTATTGAAAGTCTGCACCAAACAACATTTCAGCGATGGAGATGCTAAATTCAGGAACATTTCGAAAGGCTAACCGACGCAGCTAGTCTGTAGGCACCCACCTCAGAGAGAACAGGTTTTTCGTGTTTTGAGACAAGAAGCACATTGTCACAGTCAAGCACCATTGCCCATGGACCACCCGCCTGCTCGCGGGCCGGCGTCCGGATAACGTAGAACATCTCTTTGACGCCACTCTCGAATATTGATCGAAAATACCGCGGTATCAACATCCGACCTATTGCTGAAAAAAAAAAACCATTCAGCTAACTATCATACCTTTAAAACTGAAGCTGCAATCAGCTGAAATGCGAAAATACTCCGAAAATTGCAACATTTTCTGCGCTCATGAAAACTCTAAGCACATTATAGGTAAGCTATTTTCGCACTTTCAAATTTATACAGTAGTTATCTTGATATTTTTCTCTATTTTTTCTTATCCCCCCCCCCTCCCTTCCTCCTCCCGTTTTCACAGCACTGCGAACATTTCAGTCTTCTAGCTACTTCCTGAGCACATGCTGCAAAATGCGCAGCGTATTCTATGGAATAACGGTTCAAGTGTCAGCCTACAAAGCCTAACGATGGGCTTACACGAATGATGCGCAAACAAAATTTTCTTGGGAAGCACACAACCACTTTATTCATAAACAGTTTGAAATACCGATGTTCGCGTTGAGAAAATATAACACAATGGACCACCCACCGGCAATTATAATTACGCCAAAAAATTCGCAGGATAAAATTTCGTCGAACTCTCCGACGGGAGCGCTGATGACCGGGTTGGAATAGCAATGTCATGTCAAGCCTAAAAGGTTTCAGCCGTTCCAGTAAAGCGCATATCTTAAGGCTATGGCTGATACCAAGGAGAGGCGAAATGGATGGACGGATCTAAAAAAAATTCACCTAATTACTGCATGTCAAACGCGACTGGCGTCTATGTGCAACAGGCGAAAGTCCGTTGAGGACATATCTCATAGTTAGAATTTATTCTTTGTGCCCGACATTGCTCGTCAAATATTCAACGTGGAAAGGTTTGGGATGAAACCGAAACGAAGGAAGAAAGGAGATTAAAGAGGGAAATATCGTTATGCAATTCAAATCAGCTGATACTCAACGACTTGTGCGGCTGATAATGTGCCACATAATCCGCAAACAAAAATCGCTCCTCAACATCTACCGGTCGCCCCTTCTAGTGTTAGCTCATCAGAGCAAAATAGGAGTTAAAAAAGCATTTCGCCATCTCAGAGAACCACCTCCTAGCACGACATTCAGTCGTTTGCACGCGTTAGGTGCTCGAGTGGCAACACAAGCGCTAGACTGATTAATATAAACTGACTTACTGTATCGATGATGATGACCCGGATTTTGTTCGTCGAATATCACAAAGCTCATTTTAGCGTCATCGTCAAAAAACTCATGAGCAAATGCATCCCACCATTGAGCGTGATCCTTATCTTGGATCTGAAATTTCAATGTCTCTTTTTAAAATATCAGCAAGAATAACCACTTGAATACAGCAGGTCATTTTTATCATTTCGACCTTTTCGTTCACCAACTGTTTAAATAAACTGTTTGGCGTTAAAAGACGAAAAGCACATGAACGAAGTGCAGACAAACGGTGATCGCATCCAGGTCGTATAGAATTGTGCACACAATGAACAGCTTTTACCTAAACCTGTCAAGTATTTTGCCAACGTCCAATACATCCGTTCCTTTGATCGCACTGTAACGCTATTTCATTAGTCTGCAACTGCATATGAAACGCACAAGTTCGTGCACTGAAAGAAATTCTCTTTAAAATACAATTTGGATGTTCCATGAAAAAAGATTTTCTTTCAGACTCAACCACACTGAACGGAGCAAAAGCACTTTCAATTTTTCTACGACCAAGTCGTACCCTTCTTAACTTTTGATCCCCTCAATTGTAAAACGAAAAACCTATAGCGGCGCAAAGCAGTTAAAGTCATCACACCAAGATAACCCATAAAGGGAAAGAAATGTTTAGTAACCCAAACAGTACTATGGACACCGCCTAATTTACCTACTACATGAACCTCAGATATGTGCCAAATATGAATGTACTGTGCGTCGAAAAGGAGTGAGTGGATGAGGTGACAGATATAGTTGCTAATGAAAAAAAGCAGACAGATCACCATACCTTCACATAAACAAAGCACGGAAACCAGAATGGACACAAACACCATAGACGAAAGATGCAAACAAATGAATGATTCAAAACCAGGCTGACGGAGACGAAACAGGAAGAGAGGAAAGAGACGTGCGAGAAAGAAGGAATGAAATAGGGAGTGCTTGTAAGAACTGTGTTTCGATAAAATTGAACAAAAATATGCAAAAATCCCCATTGCATTTAATGATTTCCAAATTACAAAGCCTAAACAAAACAAATGAGAAATCGATAAACACAAAGACCAAACGAAAATTGGTCTCAAGCGATCAAATGCAACACTTTGCACCCACCCCATAGCAATGAAAAACAATAGTTTCATGTGACGCATACACCTCTGCCTAAATGCTCAATATATTGCGATTTACAACTAAAGCGGTAAAAGTGAAGATGTGCTTGCGGATCACCGATTTGTTAGCTAAATTATGGGCCATTAATTTATTCTTTCGTCATTACTTTCTTTTATTGTATATGTTATATAAATTACCTACACGTTGACTCTGCTAGCGAGGACAGTTAACAGCCCAGCTAAACAAACTGTCGCAAAAAGAGCAAAAACATATTCTCAGCAGCGTTAGATGAGACTTGAAACAAACATGAAACCACTTACGCCGCTATTACTGAAGATGAATAACCTCCGGTTCATCTCGTGCAGCCTGAACTCGAGCTGCGAAGGGGGCGGCGGTCCCTGATGATGACTCGGCGGTCCCATCGGCGGCATATGCCTGTACCTGTATGCTCAACATCAGATATATGTAAAACGATTTTCATCGAAGCTTTCATTAACATGATGCAACCCCTTTTTGGAACAATTTCAGAAGTGAAAACATAATAGTTACAAGAATTTAGTTATCGCCTTACAGTGAGCGAAACAATGAAATATATCATAGAATCTGCTCCACCTTCAACAGCTCTCCGCATGTGCCCTTGATTTTTTCCCTATAATTGAACACAGTGAATCGTCCCTCATGGAAAAAACTGCTGACATTACTGTTTTGTCCTCATGTCCTACGAAAAAAAAGTAGGAACTGCCAGTGTTCACAAGAAACCATTGCTGTTCGCATAACGATAGAACAGTGAATTCTGAAGGACATCATGGGCGCCTGTGATCATTGCTGCGCCATGACAAATTATATTCAAGACGGTACTGGAATTCATACCAGGCAAAAAAAGACAACACTGTGCTGAAACCGGAAACACTACACAGCTCACAAGACCAAAATCTAGTTTCCAGAAATTCATAAAATATCAGGAATCATTCTTTAGTCCACAAAAACGAGTGTTGTTCAAGTATTCAAATATCACCTCATCATCATATGATTATGCTGCTGCATATGCGACGGTTGCCCAACGTACGGACTATGCGGAGGTTCAGGTTCAATAAACTGATGTGGGGGAGCTTGCTGAGGAGCAGGACCACCATGCGGTGGCATTGGGCCCGGTTGATATCCAGGCGGCATTGCCTGATAATAGTCGGGTGGCGGCGGTCCACCCATTGAGCCGGCGGGTGGTGTATAGACATGCTGGCTCGACATCGGTCCACCGTCGTCGTGTAACGCCATCATGCCGTTATGGTTGTGCATCATTGACACCGACTGCACGGCTGATGGCGGTTGACAATCGTACATGCCTGGCACCATCTCAAGCTTAGGTTCGAGCCCAGTGTTGACCGCCTCCTTCTTGGAGCGTCTAGCTCTCGGTTTCGTGGCACCCGTGCTTGTGCTCGCGCTCCCATTCTCGTTTACTTTCCGCCGTGGCATTGAACACACAGCCCAGCACGCATATGATGCACTCACGGCGTGTCTCCCTCTCTCCTCTGCTTAGCGCATATGCGTTATTCCACTCTGTGCAAGCTGAACAACAAATTCGTAATGCGCTCGCCGCGTGCATTTCAATAGCGCCCTCTCCGAACAAATACGCCACAAAATACATATACACACGTATTGCTCGCATATTTCCCAACGATTATAGAATCAAAGTTATTGCTAAGATAACATAAAGACTATCCAGTGCCACTGACGCCTGAAACAACAGACTCCAAACTCCACTTACCCAAAACAACAACCGACAAGTTCACACCATAGGAAAAAATTCCACGGCTTCGAATCCCTCATAAGCAAAAAGCAACCCCTCCAAAGACAGCTCATTACGGATCACTACAGCACCCCTATCTCCTACTCCTATGGCAGAAATCTTGATAACTTTCAATGCCTTGCCCTGAAGTAAAAAAGAAAAAAGAAGAATCTGAAGAACCTAACAGGCAACTGTCAGTCCACAAAACTCACTGAAAATGAGAAAGTTACAATGAACTTCGCAAAACAATTAAAATGCACCCCAAAACGGAATGATTAGTCTTTTTGCAGTCAAGTTGAGAGTGCATCAACGAAACTAAAAAATCTACTTTACAATAGCTTTCGCTGCTGTAATAAATGTCCACTTAGACATGCCCCTATTTACGACACGGTAGCGTGAAATTATTCTTACAGTTTTTTACAGAAAAGACCGAATACGTAACAGAAGACCCAGTCATGCATATACCTATATACACATTATATAAATATATGTATATATACAATATATATTATACATACAAATGTTTTCGAATCCTAATATAGAAATATTGGAAATACAGGAAATCGTTGCCACGAATTCAAAGCAATCTTTTCACACAAGCATTTCTTCCGTGGAATATGCGAAGTACCATGCAAATATGCAAAATCATAAATAGGTGCAGTCTAGAAGTACAGGATGAAAGATGACGCAGAAACAATGGCTTGCTTAGATGACATTTTTCAAAACGATTTTTGCTAAGATCCCACGATGGATATATGGTGGAAAATTTTCAAAATGTTTTTATACCACTATTTCCAATTGACTTTTCATGCACTACGAAGTTGAGAACACACAGAGATGCGAACAGTTCTTAAAGGAATTGATTTTTAACATGAATATCGCCCCTCTCAACAAAAAACAAAAAAAAAACCCAACATATATCCTCCAACACACGTTCCACCTCTCCATGTAACGTACACGAGTAGAATGTGAACTCAGGCAGAGCTCTAATACCTAAACATACCTTTCCAAAATAAGGCCTAGATGAACATTCAAGGCGCTACCACTCTACCATTCCACCATTAACGTTTACACCCTCTTCACTATCCACCAATGAATAGTTTATGCAAAATCGAAAATGCGCTGAATATGTTCCAGTAAGAAAGATAACATGAAAAAAAGCTGAGATATGCGTAACAAAAATTCCGGTCACAAAGAAACTATCCTTGACAAGCCGTGAGCATTTGCAAAAATAATCGCAAAAAAAAATGTTGATGTGCTCATACCGTCGCTCTAATCATGACTGCAATCTATACGTGAACAATCTTTGTTAAGCTCTTGGCAGCTAGTGAACGTCATTTGAACAGCACATAGCGCAGAGCTGCAATATCGTATATTTGCGACGGTAACTACTGCATCGATCGGTTGCTGCCACAAACTTGCTTAGCCAATTTCATTACCAGCATCAATGCTCTGTCCTAAACAAAGGTGTCGTACTTATGTGTAGTGGTGAATCTTACCAATACCAAATACAACGGAAACGCAGAACATGATAACACTTGAGCGAAACATTTTAAACATCTTTCTCTCGTACCGCGAAAGGGACGAGAGATTAGCTTGCGGTTAGAAAACGGAAGCTGTACGTCGACCTCGAATAATCTGTTTGACTTACCGCCATATGAATAAAAATCGCAACATCATTCATCGAGACAATCGTACGGCTTCCACGAATTCTGGAATACTACCAAAAGCTCATATTTGAGCATGCTTAAAAGAGCTTTTTAAAAGTGAATCACTTCTTTCAAATCACACATGTTCATCTCAACAAAAGGCTGATTTTATTAGTCAAAATGATAAGTTTTAATCATCATTCGCTCAAAATTTTATCAGTTCGCTTTACTGAATCCTGCTTTTCTTTCTTGTTGTGAAGTCAATTGCCATCTTATTTCTGTTTGTGTTATGCTCACATCAAACGTTACTCTGTCGCCTTATGAGGCACAATAGAAGCATTGATTGCATGGCGCATAAGATGACAATAAATTGCTGGATCTCGCTTTTTTTCGTTCAGTCTCACAGTCTGCATATATTTATTTGACCTTGCGTTGCGCTGCAAACAATGAGTGACAGAATCACAAAACTCCGTAATCGATCTTCTGCAACCCAAATATTCCACTGCGGATGAAGTCGCAGAAATAAATTTATCATCTATTCGGCAAAAAAAAAATTGCCTTTGTTTCAAGAACGGAAATGATTGTGGTTTGGAGCTATTAAAAATCCCTAAATCAAGAGAAATAAAACAATGAAGCCACACAACATCAACACATCAAGCATCATTTGAAATTGGCGTACACCTACAAAACGAATCTAGCTGCTCTCTGGTCGACTTAGGCTACTCAACTACAGACCAAAAAAAATTACACGTAGAGTGGAATTCCGATTTCTGTACCTCAGCTACGGCGCTCTAAGTCTTGTCCAATCACCAGTTCTCAGCTATGCACTACCGGAATTAAGGCATCTTCCGATTCCAGAAATCAAGTTTTCCCGAGTTCATGCTCTTTTTCTCCCGAAAACATTTTTTAGAGTCTGTTTCAAATGAAAACTTATTGGAATAAAGTTGAGGAAAAGAACATGTTACAAGTGACAAAACCGGACGACTGTATACTGTATAAGCGGTATGCTGTGTTCCCCCATCGTCACTGTTGTGTTGGTCGAGCGGTGAAGCGAAAATGACGAAGAAAAGACGTTTATCGGTGAAGATCAACCGCAAAAGCAGAATACCAGAACTGAACAAGACAGTAAGCGCCAAGAATCACTTCTTATTTAGCCGGTGGTGCATGATTTCATGTGATCTGGTTAGCTGGAGGATATGCAAATTTAAGGATTGAGAACGGAAGATGGAGCTAAACAAGAAGAGCTAGGCTACGCCTCCTAGCAGTGAAACAACCGCGCAATACAGAATAGTTAATATCAATGACAAAGTGTGTTCGTGCCTAACACGGTAGCTTGCAAGTGGAGCATAAACGCGCACAAACAATAACCAATTTTTCTAATTGTTCTGCGATTCCGAAATTACATATAATCTTATTAACACAAACAGAATATAACGTTGTTAAATCAATGACGAGAGGTCAAATATTTAAAGCGAGTATTAGACCTTAATTCATCGTTGGTTTAGGCAGCTGCAAGAGTTACGCTATTAGGACGCTGAAGCACACAGGATAGATTTATAGCACGCTTTAATGCTCAATTAAGTAAGAGGTGAAAATGATGCTGGAGGATGGAATTTTGCGACCATCCCAACTTGAACGGTCCATTAAATCGAGAAAATTATTCTTTATACAAGCGTTATCCTAAGCAGTTGAGAACACCACTCTTACATACGCATTAATACAAAGAAATTTTCGAATAGAAACGACTACGAATTGTTGTCAACATATACTTCCGCAAGAAGATAAATCAGTTCAAAATCTTTGAGGCCTAGACTCTAAGATGCGTCAGTTTAATTAATCGACACTATTTTTCACTCTTCACGAAATCACAACATCATTAGCAGACGTTATGAGGATACGACGTAAGCGAATGCTGATGCAAAAGGCATCCAATATTTAACATAGTGCATGGGAAGAAATAAGCATTTGAGTGCATGAGAAATAGAACACTATCATGCACTCCTTGTTTGAATCATGAAAAATATTCCAACAACTTTGCAATTATATAATCGCAGAAATTCGAGCTGAACCGTTCAAAATTTAATAACATGACAAGGCATCGATTAGATTTCTTGAAAAAGTCTCCCATTCCATCGTGAATGAAGTGATCTGATGATGAGATCACTGCCTAAAAATTTCACTAGAGAGTTGCGAATTTTGATCACTTCCGGAGAGAAACCAACTAATTTTGAACAAATCTGTTCAGTTGTGGAACGGTAGGCATCTTTATAAACAACCGATGCAATTTTCCATGTTATTCTACCTATGCGCCTGCTGTTTTTGGTTTGCAGTATGCACACTTCTTTAACAACACTTACAAACTCTCCGTTATCCTTACTTGTTCTTCATGACTGGACGAACTTCCGTCATTTTCAAGGATGATGCTACCCTAATTACGAGAGGGTAAATGAAATACTGTAGCTTCATGCATCGCATTGTAACTCATCATTAAATAATACAACTTCCTATTGTTCACCAAAAAAAAAAAACAATGGACCTAGACAAGAAGACATCTGACGTAAATACAGCTAGCGAGATGTCTCGCTTAACCGCCGTTATTACCGACACCAAGTGTGCTAGAAAAACAAACACTACACATGCTAAACCACTAATAATGTCCCGTATACTACATGTCCAATTCGAATCCTGTTCTGAACAACACCCTCCTAAAACCAATTTTACACTTCAGCACCTTCAAAGACCTTCAACGATTCAGATGGCTGGGATGGGAAGACTGAAAAAACAAGGGATAAGTATGATAAGAAGTGCGATGCAGGTGTGTGTAACAATGGAACGACGAGGCAGGCTGTCGTGTGGCCAATGGCCACCCAGCTGAGTTGACAGCGTCGCGGTTGCGGCGGTTAGCTGCAGTGTGCGCCCCGGGGCTGCGTGTTGCTCGTCGCCCAGGATGCTGCCTGCTCGTTGGCTAGTGCCGTTTGTGGATGTCTGTGCTGGTGTGTGTTGGTGGTAGCTGCTGCCCGCCCGGCCAACCTCGACGCGCGCTTGCTGCTGCTCTACTGCTGCATATGGATGGATTCGACCAGAAGCAGCTAATCAGCATAATCGCATAATCAATATATGGCGCGCTCTGTGATGAAACGCGCCAAGAAGAAAAGAAACGCTCACGCCTTCTCGCTATGGACCGGACCGCCCTCGGGTCTTAGGCCATAACCTCACTAACCACACCCACCAAATGACCATCCGATCGCTTCACAACACATGGATCTACGAATGGCGGCAGCAGTTAAATAATGTCTACATTGAAGACCGTCGCTCAAATTATATGCAATGCATTCTTATAGCAGCACATTGTAACGGCGTCAAATTTATGCAACCATAGACGATATGCTCCAGAGGGTAGTTATTCCGCAGCACGTAGATTCCGTAAAGCCACAACCTCGAAGTTATAGCAGTAAAAATGCAGCAACGCAGCATCTTAAGTTTAGACAAACCATGCACGTGTAGTATTTGAATTCTTACACCATCACTACGAGTACAACGACAGTTCGAAAACATGAAACGCTGGCAAATTTCAACAATATAAGGAAAGTCATATGATGTTCACTGTATTCATTCGTTCGGTTTCCGATGCCAAATTCAAAAAATCGTCATCGACAGTGTTTCACGAAATGCTCCCGAACCATTATTAAGTTCTAGAAGACTGTAACACACAAGCCCATGAACATCTCAGGTGGAATATGCAAACCACCAATCAGAAACTCCACTTCTCACATTATTTCAAAGTTATAAAATTCAAGCAATTCTTCGCAAAGATGGAGACAACCGAAGCTGCAACTGCTAAGGGGGCATCGATGCCCGGTCGACTGTGAGGAATCCAACTTTCATTGTGCAGTGAATTAAACGCAAAGAGGAAACACCCATGCTCCACGCAGAATTACCTACACTTCACTTCAACTCAGCGAGCCATATACGCTGACCGAAAACAACTGCAGCTTATATCGTAACTGGTAGTGCGCTAGGAGGAAAGCTTTTATTTACTTCAAAAACACATCACACTGCATGGCATCAATATTCCCACATCGGTGGAAACACAAAAAACTTCAATATGGTCTAAATCAAAAGCCATTTGATGAGGTGTGCAGACACGTTACTTGTCTAAAAACAGCTTTTCATTATATGTCAACGCTAAAAACTTAGGAGCAATTATAACAGAAAAGAATAACAGAAATGGGGACCACCTGTGTGATATGATTAAGAAAATGTGTAGTGATAACATGGGAATAAGAACCGAAGTTGCGGAAGAGAAACGTAAATGATGCTGAGCAAGACTCACTGGGCCACCATGCCTAGTTTCGAGACATTGCCTCGTTCTCCGTTTAAAGTGAAAAGTGCTGTAGCAATACAACGAAAAGCTGTGCATCTGTAAGATCTACTTCAACTCTTCATCCCTCCATACATCGAAACGGTCCGCTTCGACCAGTTTTCACTGGATATCACTAACAGGCATAATGGAACGCAGCACAAAAGTTCCACCACTTCCTCCCCC
>JPKZ01000592.1:194180-210720 GCA_000803305.1 Toxocara canis
AACAGGACATCAAGCAACTTTCGATTCCACTGTGAACATGAACTGAAATGGGTCATGGCCAAGCGCACTTTAAAATAACCCAATATGCCTCCTGACGGCAACAATCTCAGAAATTATGAAAAATAAAACGTTACTCGTTACAGAAATTTTTTGCTGAGTCTGAAAAGATTCTTCTATAGAATGGTTATTGGTACAGCCTGCTGGACGAATTGCTGCTACTATTAAGACTGATCGAAGAAATGTAAAATTACTCTCGATGATGCCTTAAAGTACAGCACAGTTCCGTCTCATTTCGCTAATATGCTTTTGACTGCGGCCGGAAGAAAGATCAGTTTGGTGACCTTGCGTATGGCTTCTGTGAGTGTTACCAATTTGTATTATACTGCAGTGTGACGTGGGGTCAGGAAGAAAGGAATCCTCAGAGAGTACACCATCAGAATCAACTTCATCAAACAACAAAGAAAAGCGAACCCTGTCGGCTCCTTAAATTAGCATTCAAGGAAACCCCCAAAGTACCCACACGTTTTCACGTATGGAGAGACAACGCTCTTTGTTTCCACTCATTTACTTCTGTGTATGCGTATGAAAGAAACCTGCTATGAAGTGCCAGGTTCCGCTATAGTGTTCTAATAAAGAGACAAGCATCGCATTGATAACAACATAATTAAAATGTCAACAAGTCGATAACATATACGCAGTCAGGATTCCCTAATTACAGCGCGGAAACCAAGACAGATCTGTTCAATGCGCATGTGCTGTTTTAGCACAACGTGAACCTGTTTAAACTAATAGCCATTTTGCATCAGACTACACACTTGCACACGCATAAAAACTGCTGTTGCAGTCAAAGAAATACTATGCAACCGGTTTACGGCAATATTTCACTCCCATAACCGACCCTGCAATCGACAACTCGCTGCCGTTAATAACCGTTCACAGCGATTGCATTATAGAAGCGACAGTTTCCCATGTACCACACACTCACACACACGTACTAATTCTCGAAGAGTGCAAAGGAAGAGGAAATACTCGACAAATAGCACCTGCTAATTTCCTTGAACGAAAAAAAAAAGATCTACGTTTAACAAAAAGCGAACGTTTCGAAAATTTCACAATGATAATCGCAAAAACGAATCATAACGCTCCGTATATCAAATGAGAGGAATAAGTGAGACTTCGTATACGCGCCGATTTGTTGTTGCCGTCGGAGTAACAGCGAAATGAAGTACGAAAAAAAAATTCTCGCCCCGAACAATTATCCTAGTGCCCAATAAGACCCTACCTAAAGTGAACGAACAATCATCAGTTGGTTGCGTCGAAATTAAGATGACCCATTTCGACTTTATATGCTTAAGCATTGCACGCTTCAAGTTCTTTAAAAGAATTAATGGCTTAAGAAGTCCGATAAAATAACAATGTCTAAGGATCAACGATAAAGCTTGTTGATGAAATGTAAAATGATGCAACTTTTTCGTTGCTCATCGATTGATTTGTTTCGGTGAACGAATTTTCACACGATAAATAAACACGAGCAAAAACAAAAACCGCTCAAGAGGGCGCTTAAATATACACTTCTTCCGGCACATATTGAAAACATTAATAAATTCTTGAAATAAGACATGGTTTAAGCACGAAATGAAAACACACATGTGTAATTTGCCAACAAAACTTATATATAATTAGAAATGCTAAGTAATAAGGACAATTGTGTTGCCAAAACTAGTGGCTATACTAAATGAGAATATCTACACATTCCCATTTGTTAGGTAACAGCAGAATCGGTAAATATGTCGCTGTTCACATGATATAATTGTGGCCACTAATATAATGTTAGCAACACAGCAAGCCTATCCTGACCCATTAGAAAATTTTAAAAATAAACACAGAATTAGGATGAGATTCCCTACGAGCAAGCAAGTGATATCTCATAAAACAGTTAAAAGGCAGAACACAAGGAAATATTCAGCGAGAAAAAAGAATAAATATTGTTGAACGACGAGAAAATGGTCGTGAAAAAATTTTCAGCAAAGAAAAACTGGGATGCGCAGCGCCACAGCTTAGGAAGCACTCTGATGGTATGGTACTGTTTTTCAGACTATCGCGATGCCCCGCATTTAAGCAACCAAAGCGACGGATATACAGTGCCGCTTCGGTCTCATTTGCAAGCATTTCAAAAGTCTAAAACAAAGACTAATTTCTGTCAACAAATCAGTAAGCGATTCTGTCGCATCCGTCCATACTTCAAAAATACCAAAAATGTGAAATGCAGTAAAGCAGTTTCCCTCTATACACTTCTGGTGATAACATGCATGACAGTTTACGCATAATTTTTTTTAAACTTAACAAAGATTTCAGCGCTATTTTCAAATCTGATGTTTACCCATGAACAAACTCAACGTCTTGCATCACTCATACGCGCAACAATTTTGTTGTAAAAAATGAACTTCATAGACAATGCCGATTCAGTTTGATGCTGCCAAGGTAAGAGTTTAAAAAAAAAAAGCTTTACAAAGCCTAATGAATGGGTCATTTCAAGGTGTGAACCAAGATAAAAGTGTGAAACGACGAAAAAGATGCAGCGTTGTTGTGAGAAAGACAAAAGAGGGCCAAACGGAACAAATCAACGCCGATGACCTGACCTAATCAAAATGCAGCAAATCGCAAATCGGTTCATACTATTCGGAGCAAAAAAAAAGAAGGAAAAACCCTAAATAAGAATTAAACGACAATATGCCAGTCATTATGCGCGAACCTATGATCTCGAATACACACTTCAGCAAGCAGTTTCGATCAGTAACTTTTTCGATAGCATAATACGCTTTCATTGGTTTCTCATTCACAACTCGTACAAAATTAAAATGGCAAGGAAATTTCATTTGCCATTAGAACGACATTTTAAAAGTTGATGGTACTTAAATAATTTGCATTCAACAGGTGCCATACGATAATACGAAAGAAGACTGCTTCGATGATGTTATGAAACCACCTTTACAAATGGAAGAAGAGGGTTGGTGAGAGAAAACCAATGTGAAAGACAACTCTTTTGTGGGCACGAAATTTTGAACTAAGCGAATAAAGAAAACTGAGCACAGTTTCACAAAATTCATAAACTTTTATAATTCTGACGAAAGCTGTTCATAATTAAAAGATATGACTGCTGCTAAATGACATGACCGACGGTCACAGCAACATTCGGGAAACACATCACAATTGCGCTCATTCTATTTTTACAGCACCATTCATGAAGTTCTCAGCGCATGAAAAGTCCAAATCCGTGAAACAAATCAGCCACGTTACAGTCTCGTTCTAGCCGACAGTCAGTGTTTACTCGACCAAACCAAGCCGCCATCACGAACATCCCAACTTCAGTTCTGCTCTTAACTTTCGCTAATTAGGTGGTATATTTACTCTGCGTGATTACCTGGATTACCTGGTAATCAAGGTATATTTACTCTGCATGATACCAACTTTTTATCTTCTACGACGATTTCCCCGCTTCAAAGACAACTGCTTCACACTCGGCATATGATGCAAATCTCCTCTCAGTTCCCGGATTTTTCGTGTATTACATTCCCAAAACGTCATTACAGAATACGCATTCTCGCCTAGACGCGAACAAATATGTTGCAACCTTTATAAAAATTTTTGCTGAAAGCAACACATGATTAGAATAACTCATAGCTCTTCAGCGCGCTGTGTGGAAGTCTAGAGACGGATGAAAACATACTTCGGTTTCTGGGTAGTACACCAGTCCGCGAAAAACTCGCAAAAGTATGTTTAAGGTTCAAATGCCCTCCAACACCCAAGATGCGAAAAGCCCTATGGACAGTAAAAACAGTACTGATATCGAAGCTTCATATATTTTCATCTTAAAGCTCAGGAACCTCATTTTGCCTTCTTGTTTTAATGCATCGAACCAAACACGGTGAGTTTTCCCCTCAGGACGATTTTGATGCGCTTGCACCGGACAATTACAATCGCTCGGAAAGCAAAGGCGACTGAAATGCAAAGCATCAACTTAAAAAGTAAGCCAAAAATGATTCGATTTCGAGCCATCCAATTCGAATGAACGGGGAATATCATATTGTTTGCGGGAGAAAAAGACTGCGCCAGCTGTTTCCACTTTTTCCTTCGTCGCCCTATAGAACATTCATGTTACAAATTCGCTAATTTTTGGAGTTTTCATAATTCCCACAAGAATATTTTTGGGCCAAGAAGTCTCTGCTTTAGAACTTAATCGTCTGCGGCCAAAAAAGTTGCACTATCTCCTGATCTATGAAGTCGCATTAAAACAAGCTCCAGAAAGGCAAAGAAAAAAACGGTCAACGGACACCATATGGACTAGCCGGTAGCTCGACGACTAACTGTCGCTCAATGACTGTACTAGAAATGGTTCCCGATGAGCACACGAGGACGAAGAAATCGAGATGCGACGAGTGAACAATGTAGGCAGTAGCTCATAATAGCACAAACAATTGCATAACAGATTGATGAAAGGAAATGGGTATATAGGAGTGAAAAAAAGGTGAGCAACAATGTGGTCTCCGCTTGCTCGCCGTGCGGGTTTCCTCAACGGTGCAGTTTGGCCGCGTTGCCAACTTGATTCTCGCATCGTACGCGGGTTATTCGGGTTGGCGCAGTCGAACACACAGAAAAAGGGGGTTACACGGGGCCGAACGCACCAGATCACATCCACACCCACATCGTACGTCGAAGTGATCAAAACGAGAAAAGGGGAGGGGCGATACGGGGCACGCGCATTGTGGCACGCACGCGTGTGTCAACACGCACGCGCGAGCAAGCAGTCTCCACAACGCCGGCCAGGCAGCCCTAACCAGCCGCTATACATTCACGCTGAGGGGTGCACCCCTACTCTCATCTTCGCACTTGCCCGCACCGAAAATCTGCGACGGACGCACACCTACATACATGCACCTCGCACTGTGGTCTCCATTCAGAAACCCGTCACTCGCTCCTCTCCCCCTTCTACATACTTAGATCCTTCGCCCACATTTGATTCTTGAAGCGAACTTTGATCTTCGACGACTCACAGCACGCTGACTATTCTGAACGTGGATGCAACGCCCTATTCCAGCCAGTTTTCGCAGCTTTTCACTGGACCCCCAACTGATTATCATAACTGCCCAACGCCGAAACCTCCATTACTGTTAGGGTGCAAATGCCAAGGTTCGAAAGGACTTAGATGGGGGACGATGATCTTGAGCAACCACGATTCCGAAGGCCTAGTCGCACAAGAAATGGATAAAACAAGCTTGAAGGCGACAATTTTTTTTCACGACTGGGGGACCTCAACGAGCAGGAACTGTAAGCAGAAGTAGCAATACTACGCAGTATAGCCTAGTGCCGAAAACTACTGTTGCGAATCGAAGTCTTGGCCGATATCATTCTTATGTACCAATTTATGATACGTTTAAACTAGCTTAGAAGGACATACGAACATAACGAAGGCTCCGGCAATCATTAGTTGCGAGGGCAAGATCTTAAGTAGGCGACTTCCAAATAAAAGGAAACTGGGACTATGCAGCGAAAAAAAAAGGAACGAAGAAATAAACTACAACCAACATAACCTTAGAGTTAACTCTTAAAATATTTGCTAAGTACCGACACACTCCGACTTTGCATGCGCTTTTGCAAATTTCTATCCGTTAAGCGCATCTTCGACAAGCACCGCCTGTTCGTTTGCAAGCGTGTTTGTCCGGTAGTTCCAATTTGCGAACTAACGAGGTCAGATTAATCAAATTTGGTATGTATTATTGCACTTCATAACGCAATTTTCAATCCGATCCATCGACTTCGAAACGATCTCTGAGCACTTAAATGTGGCTAAAAATTTACGCATATAAGAACATTATACCACTAAAATCGGGTCACAAAACTTGTCGCAAGAAAACGAATTTCGAGCGTGCAATTTTTGCAGCAGGTCAAATGATTCAAAATGAATAGAATACACCATTTTACATGCATCATTATTTTGTTGGCAATCAATGAAACCGGCTGCTCCGAAGGAATGAAGGAATGAACTTCAGATGAACGCATCATGAAGCCACCTTGTACCCAATTTTACTTGTTATATCGCTGCCTACGTTAGCCATTAATAAGCGTAATACAGTACGCCTAATTTCAACAATTTCCGGATTTTTAGAAAAAAAGACGCTTTTAAGCAGCAATAGGGAAGTTTTTGGCACGCAGAGAATTAAAAAATTATTTTCTCCGATTCTTGAAGGACAATCATGGCAGCAAAATAAAACCTTCCAAAATTAAAAAACATTTGAAGTTATTCCATAGTTTAGACGGTTTCTTCAATAAAAACATTCCCAAGAGACGCTTTTTTCGCTACTGCTCGGATGCTAACGTTCACACGAACGACCATTTGAATCCTGTTAAAAAATCTGTTTTAGGTCACGCGCAATGGCTAATACTCATTCGTCATATAAGCGTTTCCATTTAAAAAGTTGTTAAGAATAACTACATCGATTAATAGGCCAAAATCGTACGCATTCACAGGGAATGCCAAGAAAAGCAATGTTCTTCAATCGCATGGATCTGACAATGCGTTTGCTGTTTTACCCAAATGGGCAAGCACAGACATTTTTTTTCATTCAAACTTCGCATCATCAACATTCTGCCACGCGCTAGTGAAAAGCTCTGCGCTACTTTGAACAAGTTCCTGTCTAAATATGAGTCTGGTGTGTTTACTGAGAATGTAGTTGTAAATGCCGATGTGCTGCTGGAAACAATAATGGCGCCATGAAGCACAACACGGCCTAATCTCCTACCGCGTTAAGCCGACTGAAGGAAATTCTCAAATGTTAAAAAATTTCAACAGTGCTCTTACGAGGAGCAAGAACTGCAAGTATCCGTATGAAAATAAATCCCGGTCTTCATTATCCTGTGTAGTGAGCTAGCATTCCACACTAAACTTTATCTTTTTAACCCTTTCATGACACTGCGCATCAGGTAACAGTACTTCTTATAGCGTTCGTTAAATGAAGGCAAACGGGAAAAGTTAGTGTCATCTCAGCTCAAAGTCAAAATACTCACGTTCCCTTATTCTACTGACGAACGACGCCCTTACTCTAGTGACGAACGATCCTTGTTTGTCTATGTTTTTAATCAGCAAAATAATGTAAGACTTCAACGTCCTTCCCATTTTCATTCTTCCACTGCTCTCATACAGCTTTACTCATTCGGCTTCACCTAGCCAGAAATAGAAGCAGTCGATAGCGTAATCTTAAATAAGGACATAAGAATTCGCTATATTCCGTTATTTCTAATAAGACATTTTTTTAAAGGAATATCGAAAAATACATTCTTAATAGTACTACCATATTCTCGAAGACTGAGTTGATACTGAGAAGGTGCGTCTATCAAGAACACTTAGATCTGATACTATACAAAAAAAGTTCTTTAAAAAAAAGAAAGAAAGAAAGAAATCAATAGGCGATAGATTTGCTTTCCTAGCGCTGGCCTATCAATAAAAACGCGAAAAACACACCACTACTACAACTGAATGGTCATAAGGCGCAATAACGGAGATACTGGACATGAAAACATTCGTAACCTTCCTTCTATAAAACAAAATAAGCCTAACAAATCGAATACAATTAACAAACTATTTTAAACTATAAAACAGCAAAAAAAAAGACAGAGCAAATAAAAGAGAGAGCCTGGTGTAAATAAACATGAGCAAAGCGTTACACCACTTGATCTTAGCCCATTGATGAGCTCATGTTAAGCATATCGTTTCACTTACAAAGACGTTTGCCACGCTGATGACAAAAGTATGAAATTATGCACATTCATCTAAACATCAACTAGGGTACCATGATTGTTTGTTAACGAACAGCAGCTGAACGCAGCCACGTTTCAGTGGAAGGATGACGGAAACGTTTAATACAAGAAGCAAGGCAAACGAACGCAACCAAGAAATGTTTTAAAAGTACAAAAGCACGCCTCGTGTTCGTGTCCTTTAGTGCCTCATACACCACAATAGCACACTTTCAGCTTGCCAAGTGAAAATCTTTACACTTTTCTCTTACGTACAATACTGCTCTTTGAACGACGCTGTACATGTCTTTAAAAAACTGATCTTTATTCAAATCACTCCCTAAATCATATTCTCCTCATATCTATTCGCACGGATAGTTTAAATTGTTTGACACCGTTAAATTACACTTTTCAAGATACTTCATTAATACTTCGATGAATTATCACCCAAATCGTATGCTTTTTGTCACGGGTATTTTAAAGCCTAGTCATTTCATGGTCAGTTTTATTAGTTGTAAATTGGCAGTCAGATGTGTAGTGTGGCAGGTTGCCAAACAATTGCGAAAAAAATGTCAGCATTATAAGGCTGCTGCTGCGTTCACGTCAGTTCGATGCAGCTGGCCACTTTTTCGCATTGTGTTGATGTGGAAAGGAGCACATTACTTAAAATGACACATTTCCCTTCAACGGTGTGTCAGCAACACCAATGATTTCTATTAGGCATTTTCGAACGAAAATCAACGAACGCATTCATGCAAATCACACGTTTTCTCACTAGAACGTAAGCTAAGCAGAAAAAAAAAGTGCATAAATTTTTCACTTCAAAAAAAAGCTAACGTTCACCGCTTCTAATACGGATTAAAGATAGAATAAAACGAATTTAGTATTGTGTGATACGAAAAGAAAATGAACCCAAAACATGTCGACCATTTAGCACAGCTGTGAATTAAGTCAACATGAGTGTTGCTAACGGTGAAACATTGGGAAATAAAAATGCAAGAGTGAAAAGAAAGGCATAAAAACAGTGCCAAAAAGTATATGATCACTTGGCGAAGCTTAAAGAAAGCTGGAAGAGAAACTTTAAGAGGAGTCATAGCGCCGCGATAATCACTGAGAAGTAGTCACCACAGTCAAACATAACAACCGTTGAAGGGGGGCTGGGGGTGTGTGCCTAGTGGTGAATGTGAAGCGGGGCCAGTTTGACTGAAGCGAAAGAGTGGGTGACGACTAGCTGAAGTTGGGTGACTGCGAAACGCACGTTGAGTGGAGCGCGCCACCAACCCAGAGCGACTCGTCGTAGTAGGGCGAGCGTGGTGTGCGCGGTGCGCGCGCAAAGAGCTAGCCGAGAGGCTAACATCGAGTAGAGCGAACCGATCACCACACACACATACACACACACACAAACACCACACACACACCACACACACATACACATACACAACACACACATATACACACATGCGCGACAGCTAGTGCACACAGCCAACGAAAGATGGGCCGGAAATGGAGAAAGACCTAACGAGAGGATGCCAAATGTCTGTGCCCGGCGGGTACGACCAGCCGACGACAGCCGCCGAGACAGTATGAACGAGACGACGAGAAGTGACAAAAGAGGACGCTGTCGCACATCGCTTCAGCGTGGCGACAGAACGCAAACTGGCGTGCACAAATCATCATCTTAATCGGCTAGCGCTTTAAAGAACCATACAAGGTCTTTTCACTTGAGCAGGCTTCCTACTAGTGAGGGAAACCAATGACTTTCAATAAGTAAACGTGTGTGTAACATTTAAAAAATTACTACTAAATCCAGAACCAGAAAGCATGAAAGACACGATCAGGATGGAGAGTCATGAAAGGAGTGTGCGATGGCAAACACTGACCGGAAGACCTTCGAATCTCGTAGAAGGTTTCCTTTGGCTGCCGCACTCTTCTCTTTGCTAGCCCACACCTCTACACCCTCCGTTTGTAGCCACTTAGCTTGTCTTACATTTCAGTTGACACATCTTAAATGTGAAATAAAAAAATAACATATGCCAACTGATGATTTTTAACGTAATTGCTGTGATTTTCCGAGATAAGCGACTTAGTTCAATCTTAGAATTCTGTTGAAACGAACCAACTGTAAAAGTTGCATATGTAAACGTCATGAAGTAAAAGCAGTATCCGAGATGAAGCTGATATGAAATAAAAGATACAGACGTGACATGAAATTTTAAGAACTATTTTAAACGCTGGAAATGTTCTGCTATGAAAGGGAAGAAAAAACTCGAAGAAACGTCAGAAACACTTTGCTATAAGCAGGCAGAAACAATCTGAAAAAAAGAAAAAGAACAAGGAACTTTACGATCGGAGTCAATGGAGCAGTACCGAGTGCGGCACTATTTTGAACTGGACACAGGTTGTGACCATGGAAAAATTTTACAGCGATACGTTGAGAACAGGGAAAACTTAAAGACTTTCAACCATAAAAACAACAGTTGTCCGCATCAAATTATATAAACATATGCATTTTCAAGGATAAATTAACTATAATGTAAATTAATGACTTCAAGCCACCTCAAGCTGTCTGACTTCCGCGATCTTAGAACCATCCCCCTCCCAGGTCCTCCGATTCAATTGAGCTTCTCTTCCTCCCTCCATGACGAGATCAAGATGTACACTTACGATATGATAACGGACACACACAAAAAAAAAAAGAAAAAAGAAGCCTTCGCATTAGTTCAACTGATCGCTCCCTAAAAAATAAAAAAGATCACTGCTCGCCCGTTTCGCATCCGAAATCAACGCAATCGCCTAAGCAAAACATCCGTAACCTCTGATTCAGCTAACTCGTATTCGAATAAAAAATGCAGCAACGAGAACCAGAATGCTAATATCTCTAACGCACTGGGCGCGAAATGAGTCTAAGTTCTCGGTTCCTACTCTTTTCTGTTCTAATTATAAGTGAGTACGCTTAAAAAGACCTCCATCAATACCACCCAGCAACGTACAGCCCTTCACCTGTACCGTCTGTACAATACGTCGCCTGCTGCTCTTGAAAAACAACTGTCGAAAATAAAATTGACTCGGACTTCAACGAGTTCGCCGCTTGTCGAACATGTCAAAAATATTTGTCAAACAAAACCTTTCAAAATAATAGGTAAGCTTTTCTCAGCAATTTTTAAAGATCTTTAAGTAAATATTAATAAAAAGGGACTGCGGCTAGAAGTAAAACACCGCATCACCAACAACGAACTGAAAGCACATCTGGAACAATTACTTCTTTTTTCCAACAGTAAGGACGTGGAACATCGAAAATGATACCGATCAAAGTGGAGGAATGAATACGAAAAAATTTCCAAATTAAAAATATCAAACACACTTCTAGAGCCCATAAGGAAGTTTAGTTTAATAAATGCATCATTTTTTCCACTTCATGTATCAGCGCTCAATTTGAAATCAATTCGAATACCGCCAGTATAGCACTGCTTTTGAGAACTTGCACCCAGCAAAGCGAATAAATTACGATTCGTTGTTTTATTTCCATGCACACCAAAAATGTGAACTGTGGTGAAGGTAAACAATGAAATAACACAAATCTCCAAGATCAAATACGGCGGATTTAGTAATTCAGTTGGTCAAAAGGAAAAAAGCTCGACAGAGACTAAAATTTAATAAATGGAGTGGGGATGGGGGATGGAGGGATTCGGGGCGGGAAGGGGAGGAAGGATGGGTGAGAGGAGGGGTGGAAAGGGAACTTAGGCGAAATGACGTCTCTAAACATAGGGATCACATTTGAGGCAACACCGCATTTACAGAGAATTCGTGTAGCTAATCCAAAGGTTGATAAAATTTTAGAATTTCAGGTTGACGCTCTTTTGCCAGCTCTTATCGTCAAAAGAAAGAAACACTTCGAAAAGTAAATTGTATTGAGACGAAACTGAGTTCGATCATTTATAGCCATTACAGTTTAAACTCTGTCGAATCGCTTATGGGCTAACCAACTGACAGCAAAAAACCTCCACAGTGCTCCAGTGCTGTCTACACATTCGCTGTTTTCCAAAAGCTTGATTGGAAACAAAACAGAAACTCTACTGCGCATATTTGACTGTGCTCAAAAACAAAGCTAACCGTTTGCTTTTAAGTTTCAACTATCCTCTACTAAAGTTCTCTGGACATTTTCGCTGTTGCAGTCGAAAATATGAAAATACATAGTCCAAACTTTACGCCTATTTTACATTGTTGTATGTGGTTCGCAGAATGAAGATAGTCACCCCCCCCCCCCCCCCCCCCCCCCCCCCCCCCCCCCCCCCCCCCCCCCCCCCCCCCCCCCCCCCCCCCCCCCCCCCCCCCCCCCCCCCCCCCCCCCCCCCCCCCCCCCCCCCCCCCCCCCCCCGTATCTGTTGGGATTGCTTCCATTACTCTCCACCCATTTCAGGATCCGCCGATATTCAAGCTCGCTTATAAAATGGCGTGGTATTTTACGCATATCCTTCCGCATAATTCAAATCGTCCCTAAGTTATACTGCCTAATCCAGCGTAAATGTTGCAAAACCCTACGCAAAAAGACGTTAAACCGTAATACATAGGGAATAACGACTACAGATGCCACTATTGCACGCCTAAATATATAGTACAATATTTCCAGTCCGCGGCTGACATAATTCACAGATAAGGGAGGCCGACTCCAGTCATTTTATTTTAATCTTTACAAAACCTAAAAATCGTAAGGTAGACTGACTGAACTGGACAGCTGTGAAGAATACTGCAGCTGAATTGTGCAAATAAGATAATTATTTTTAAAAAATTATTTACAGGTCGCTGCACAAAACGCGCAAATCAGCAGCAACATAACAAACGTGGAGTGTATACGAAAACAAGTTAAAACTGCCCCGTTAAAAAAAGCAAACAAACAAACAAATGATGATCGTTTATAGTCCAGATAAATCTTGGAAGTATATGAAGAAGTTACATTACGAAAAACAAGCTTTATTTTGCCATTTACTACCGTTCATTAACAAATTTTGGGACTTGTAAGCACGAATATCAAAGATTATTCTTAGAAGGCATGTATATTGCAGCAATAATTATGAGCTCCGCTAGCTAATCGAGCAAACCTTGAAAAAAGACAAGCCTACGCAATACGTACTATTTCTGAATGACATCTGTATTGCAGCTATAAATACAAGCGCGATTTACTACGACAGAAAACTCAAGGTAAGCTCGTACCACACATGCCTAAAAAACATCGCTTGTAATTATAATTACGAACTGTTATATAGCTCAGGTTTGCGTTTGCGCCCTCAACAAATACACCTACTGTTAAAAAAAAAACATTTGGAACGATAGCCGTTTACCTAAGCGGTTTAATCGTTCCACACAATGCTGCATGCGAAAGGTTCTGTCATGGAGGACGGGGCAAAGAGGAAGACGAAAATAATGGAGGAGACAAGCATAATATAAATCCGAGTGGAAATCAGGAAACGAAAGGTGGGCGATCAGCAACGAAGAACATCTACTGTTCTCGCTGCTCGTCCAGTACATATTCGTCAGTCATATGCACAGCGAATCACGCAAACTAATGAGATGAGTGAGTGGGAAGATGCGCGCATTTGCGGCCTATAAACGGCTGGGTTTCATGCTTTTTTAATGAAGCGCATGCTGGATTTTTTTTTTAAATTTTGCCAAATTTTGTGAAATCATGATTGTTGATGACACATTTTACAGATATAAATACCCTTCAGGATGAGCCCAGAAAAGTGAATAATTTACGCGTAACAAAACAATACAGAAAATGGCGCCTCAATCAGTTTAATTCTTTTCCCTTCTTAATAAAATCCCCTAGCGACAAGCAAAACAATTTTGATTTTGTGGTCACAAATATCTTACGTAAAAATGCAGTGGTAAGAAAAAAGTTTGGTCTAATCTAGCTAAACAGCTGATTTCTAAAAATGTATACAAATAACTGCTATAAAAACTCATCCATTCAAAATTTAAAAAAAATGAATGTCAGTTTTGCACAATGTGAGTTAGTTAAATCTCCTGCGAAATACACCGCCTTCTTTAAGTCTAATAAATACCAGAACAACCACTACGCTCATAGGCGGATAAACGTCTGTCAGGTAAAGAGCTACCTGCTTGATTCTAATCATTTTTGAAAAAAAAAAAAAAAAAGAAGACGAACGACTACACCCTCTATAATTTTACATAATGCAATGACGCGAATTTCTGCAAACGCAAACGACGCGCCTGATACTGAAACATTCGTCAACCTTATGTTAGCTGAATTTAGCCGCTGCTAAGGTCATTACACTGTTCGTAAGAATGAACTACAAATTAACACAATGAGGTTACATTGGCAAAAAGTACTTTTACGTTTTGTGCTGCCGTATACTACGTAAGAGTGCAATAAAGTGATTATGCAAAAGTTCAAATGAGGAGGCACACTAGAGTATCGATGTGAACTGCACGAGAGAATACAGTACACTCCCTCGTTATCCCAAGAGCGCAAAGTCCGAGAAGATTGCGAAATAACGATGATGTTATTCGCCTCAAAAGTACAATATCTGTGTCTGGCGTCGGACCCCTTCCCCTCCCCCCCCCCTCGCCCCCTTCACCCCTTTTTGATGATCCACAGCACTATTATTGTACACAATTTTCTCGCGCCCGGTGAACGAATGAGCAGGATCATTTTTCAAACTGCACAGCTACTAACATGTTGGCAAAACGAAGACTCGCTAGAAAATGAAACTCTCATTACGAATACCAATACGGATTCCTCAACGACCTAAAAATACCAATTCACAGCTTACTGCTCGTTCTAATTCAAAAAACCATTAGAAGGACAGCATATTTACCACAACACATCCAATCCACAGGTGCTCCATTTATTGCGATGAACTCGTATTTGCGCATGCACAGCAGTGTTATGTGGGAATCAAGAAAGACTGGGGTAAGGAAGGGGAGGGAGGAGGGAGAGGGGGAGGCGTAGAGCGATATGGGGGAGGTTAGAGCCGATGTTGTTGACGATAATCCTCCCAGTCGAGACATATTTTAGGTCTGTAGTACTGCCAAGAAATTGTCCTGACACCTTGCTCCTTGCTGATCCCATTTCAGACCTGAACATCGCTTCCAGCTCAACAACAGTAACAAAAAAGATCGCAAAACGTGCAACACGCTTACCCCTCAGGCAGCATATGAGCAGGTATGGCCATTTGAGCAGGATGTGCCATCGGCTGGCCACGATACGGAATCCCACTAGGAGCTCCACTCGGCGGTACACTACCAGGAGCCAAAGGAGCCATAGGAAAGTGATCTGTAAAGCAGTCAAATACAAAATCCAAAACTGATTCACAGACTATTTCGAATAAAATTTCCACTTTAACTCCATTTTAAGCACCGTCTTCGATCCTTTTCTAACTAAGTTGACCATCATTTGACCATTTCCAGCTTGTTCCCAAAAGATAATAAAAGATGCGAAAAGCGTAAGTAAATGTCTCTATTTGCGAAACACCCTAAAATCGGTAACGTTTACTGTTTAACATAGAAGATTATGCATCTAATACTAAACGTATCAGAAAGTTTACAGTAACGAGCAATCGGTTCTTTCATACAGTCAGTCGCTCTAACTCTTAACAGTTGACAGACACGCAGTGCACCACACTTGAAAACAATAATTATAAAGTACTCAAAAAGATGAAATATGAAAAGATAACAAATTATCTCAGCATCAAAGAACATGTATTACGACGATCATATGAGTAATAAGTTCTCATTTATCATTCGTTTATCACTAACAATTCAAATGACTTAACGACAATTTAAAAAAAAAAAAAAGATGTAAAGGAAAGTGATCTGATCGAAGCATAAACGTATCGAAATCGAATATGGCCAACTATTGTTATGTCAACAATATTTTGAATCAAAATATTTAAAACTGAGCGTTTGAAAAGTTTCATTGCATATCGCGCAGAATGTTTTCAACTGTCTCGTTTAACAATCGAAATTTTTTAATCTCATAAAATGTTAAGCGTATTAAATTATGCTCATTCAATTACTGTTTCTCATATTACACTATCAGCTATGCTTTCATTTTTAAATCAAAAAAATTTTGATGAATTGAAAACTGCCTTTTAAAAGGCCGCATTTACAATTCGGAACTAATAGCGTCATTTTTAGAAGTGCATATAATTGTGCCAACCAACAACAGTAAATAAACAAAATACCGTTCGTCTAATTTATCACATCTCAAACATATTCCTGATCAAAAATCTTATCGAAATGATCTTCATATCGGTAATGATCAAGTATTGCTTGATAAAAGTGCGTACGTAAACAATTCAACATAAACCAAACGAAACGGTTTCAGCTTCACTCGAAGAAAGTGCAAAATCGCCCACATAATAATTTCTTAAATTTTCGATCCGGTAGTAAAGGTTACTTATCATGGAAAATAATCACCCTAATAATAAAAACCACGAAAATAAAAAGAACAAAGTCGCATCACTGAAATGCATATTTTTGAAAAATCGATTCGAATCGTCTCAAAATGTTCAAACATGCCTCCTAATTCCCACCCCCCAACCCCGTCGTTACCCCATCGACACTAGGTGCCCAATTTATGGTCGATCATTTCGACGAAAAAAAAACACTACCCTGCATAAGAAACACTAATACGGACCTACTAAAAGTCTGCGTTATTTGCAGTGTTCTGTCGTACACTTCCTACCGGAAATAATTTCACCATGCTTACACATTGTTCCGGATCCCCCTC
>JPKZ01000592.1:211455-230197 GCA_000803305.1 Toxocara canis
ATATATATATATATATATATATATACATCGTATTTATATATATACACATATATATGTATACATACATATATACGCATATATTAGTATATAGAGATTTGTGCTATTTCTGATTATTTCGAGCAATTTTCGCTGCAGAAGACCGCATACTGTCCCACAGAATCTTGTTGAGTAAACAGCAGCCTCAAAGTACTGTAAGCAGTGGAGTTTCAAGAAACGAACAGACCATTTTTCTAATGCGAGCAATGGAAGGATCATCCGCCATGAAAAGAAAAAAAAACTGGGACAGTGTGCTACAGAGACTGGCGTAACGTTATAAGCTTTTGTAAAACTTGTAGGAATAACCTGTGCGAACAATGAGAAACAAAAAAAAAAAACAGGAAAATACTTCGCATCGCTTTCTTTCGCCAATTCAAGTATGCAACTCACAACTCCTTAGCCAAATGAATATCTGTTTTGTATGCACTCCTATTGGGAACTTCGGCGGAGATTTTCAACTGTTGATGTGCTCTCCATAAATGGATCCATCGAATCATTACGAGAAAAAAAAATTTAAAGACGGTTAAAATATCGACTTCGATGACCTCCAACTTCGAAAGTTTCTCGACTAGGAACGTTCCAGTGATGTTAATATATCGCCTTTTTGCTATGAATATTGTACTATATTGTGCTTTCTTTGTGGATAGCACGAATATTGTACCGTTCATAAGGACTTTATTTTAGTAGAATTACTGCATTGTGTCATGGTTCGGTGCAATAAAGTACGAAAATACAAATATGTTTTATTAGGTTGACACTAGTCGAGTCACATTTTTGGTACTAGCACTCTATTGCACTTACTTCTCATTTTCGTAGGAACACTGTATACTGCACCGCAACACAGTGAAAGTACAGGTACTTTTCGGTATCGTACAGGTACTGTAGCATCCGACAGACCCACACACACAACGGTTCCGCCCTCGGAAACAATATTTACACAAACGTGCAATTAAACATCCATATGCCCAAACGTCAACATACATTCCGACACTGTCTCAGGAACCGGTACATGCAGGGAGACGATCTCTTGACAGACTAAGAAGAGACCATTTCATGCTCCTCCTTATAAATTAAAATCTCTTCCACCACCAAATCCACACTCTCTGCTTTCGCAGACATTCCTCACTCCACTTTACCATGTTTATGCGAGTTTTTTTTTTCTTTGTTTTCGAACGATTTCGCCCACTTCACAGTATTATCAGTTTCAAAAAGCAATTTTTGATGCCCTTTTCTTTTCGGAGCACAGTTTTGACAGCGAATATATGCTTTCTGCATTGTATTCCAAATTACAAGCACTCTTTCCTCCCCGCCCTCTCCCCAACCCCAAACGTTGCTTAGTAACCTACACAAGATTGATCGATAGAACAATGCGGCCCAAAGAAATCCACCTTTTCTGACGTCTTATTCACTGTGAGCTCATAAAATGGATTACTCAACGCCGTTTCATAAGTGCTGCTTGGGAAAGCAAAGCAAACATATTCAGTACCTGAAACAGAGCAGAGGTGCAGGGGAAAACCATTGGCTTCTAACGTCACAAGGGAAACTGATTGCGAAAAAAAATGAGTTTTTTAAAAATCTTTTGAAAGGCAATTCACACTAAATGAGGATCTTCTTTGCGCTAATTTCGGTCGTAAAAAAATCCAAAAGTTCGGTTGAATTTTCAAGATTCTCTTTTCGTTCAAGTTCAGGCATGCTAGTGTTTGAGCCTTATTCCGTGATGTCACTAAACACACTTCCGTATGATTATAAACTGAACTATAGCATCGAATATGACAATAAACAAAATCAACATAATCGCTACTTTACTCTTTCGAGTTCGAGTCATCAATTTCATTTCTTTAAAGTCTTTTAATACGCTTCTATTTACTCGTCGTATTTTCAGCGTTTCGCGCATAAAACGTTGTAAGGAAGAGATTCTAGTGATCTTAATTATTCGGTTGTATCTTACGCCATTATCGAAAAAAAACCACCAGTATAATTCGCTTCATACGAATCGCATGTAATTAAAATTTTCCTCTTATTTCACACAATAACGCACAATCGAGAAGATATTGGTTCGAATTTTTTCCAAAAAATCACTTCCATAGAGGTGTAAGCAAACCAGTGAAGTGCTGCTGGACATGACTCTCGCTCGCTCACAAACTTTATAAACAAATCGCATAGTCATTAGAAGAAAATCCGTCAACATTTCACCGTCATCTAACCTCACGCCATTTCAAAGGGTCATTTAAACAACTGATCCTCAATAGACTAGAGACAATTTTTCCCGATAAACTGTCAATACAGTCACAATACCGTAGATCCTCAAAATCATATTCCAAGCAGCCCAGCAATTCAGCCCAACAAAAGATGAAAGTATAATTTCAAAAGATGAGGAAGAATGAATTTGAAAAAGGAGCTTCTATGCTCTATGCAGAACCCGAAAGAAAGGCGGAAAGGAAGGAGAAACCCGAAAGAGATTTAAGAAGGAATTGAACATGAGAAGAATATGTGTCAAATGTCGCATCCAGAAAAACGTTAAAATCTGGACGGGAGGCTGTGCGAACTTCCAGCTCTAGAAGGGCTAACTAAATTTGCAGCGTCGACTGTACTGAATGGGGCTGAATTCAAAGGCATACGGTAAACGGGAGTCCGAAATGGATCGGGAAGAAATGCTATTTTCCGAAATTTGCTTATTGCTCATAAGCGATATCAACTTAAAGCATTTGATTGTGTCCCAATTGCCGTTAAAAAAAACTGCTGACAATCACGGACCAACCGCTTCTTGGCGATCAGCTTTACACTTCTTAAATCGTCTATGTGCCTATGCATCAGACGATGGAAGAAAGGACGAGGAGTTAGGGAGGGGTGGAGGATGTGGGAGATTCCAGAGGGAATAAGTGTGAACTCTGGCTGCCAAGGCGAGGGAATTACATAAAACTTTTTATGGAAATCATGCCCAGTTTCAAGGCAGGCAACGAGAACTTTAAAAAATTCTCGATATCGCCGCAAAACACTAGGAAAGAAAAACTGCCTTTGCCCCTAGTTATAAAAAGATTGCCTAGTTATAAAAAAATACGACTTGTGCAAGAATCTATAAAAATAAGGAGAAGGTTGACAAAATCTATAAAAGAAGGCAGGAATTTGCACCACCCACAACTACACCAGTATGCAGAAAATGAACGAGACTATAATGCTCTAATATGTATACCAGTCTCGTCTACTTTACTTATAACCTTTTAAACCTCCCCGCTCCCCCGCTTATAGCCCCTGCAAAAATTTTTAATGCACTTAATGGTAAAATTGAGGTTTGGAGACGACTTACCTGGTGTAGCAGCGCTTGGTGGTTGTATGATACCTGGCGAAGGACCAGCCGACGATGAGGCGACCATATGCTGCATTGGGCGACCGGCCACAGGCTGTAGCTGGGCCGGTGCCAACAAAGAGGATGCAATTGCCACCGCGACAGACGCTCTTCAACTCTTTTAAAATAGCCAGCAACCAGCGCGATATTTGACGCTCAGCACGTTGCCTGCAATATCAAAAAATGTGCACAATTGATGCGTTCCAAACTAGGTCGAATTCTTTTAAGTCGTTTCGTTCACGCTTTACTACTAAACATTCCACAAGTACTAAGCATCAAAAATGCTGATTCTAAGGTATGAAGCTATACAATCTAGTGATACGCATCAATCACAAGTACTTGCCAGCATGCTTCTTAAAATTAGTTCAAAATCAGTTGGTTCATGATCGCCCTGAATATTACTGAAAGTAATTTTTAGCATAGTCTGCTCTAAACTACACTTTTCAAATCCTTTCATACCGTATAAGATGCGTAATTGTTGTGCAGTAAGTAAGTAACAATCCAGGAGAAGCATACATGATATCCACGCAACAGGAATGCTTAAAACGTGCACAATAAGATGAAGATAATAATACTCAGGTGAGATTTCCGTAAGAAAAATACTACCACCAAACGTGTACGGGACAAAACCAATCCAACAATAGTCAGTAGGTCGATTGTCACGAAAAGCTGTCCACATATGGAATTGTTACTGAACGCAACAAACGCATCAACGTATTGTCTGTCTGTCGTTTATAGATGGACAATTGTGCTTATAGCCGACTGTCGGTTTTAAATCTTTTCATTACAACGGTAACCACCATCACCGTATCATAAAGCAAGCCTCAAAACGTTAACGTGATCAACGTAAATAGTCTTACGCCTGCCTATATTTGTCTAGTCTAGGAATAATCTTAGGAATAATTTTTCAGTGTGGCGTAACATAGTGTTGTTGCTGTTGTTGTTGTTGTTGTTATAAAGTGTTTATTTCATTAAGTAAAACAAAAGTACCGAATATGATGTTAAGCGAGACAGTAAAAGTAGCTCTTCAAAAGAGTCTAGTTAAAATCGACGACAATGTGCACCAGCCGATGAACGAGCAAGCTGCCAAGTAAGTGCGATGTTGTGGTGTACGAAAACGAGCAAACTTGCCGAAAAACGGCACCCAACAAAAAAAACGAACGCCCAGCTGTCGCACTAATAACTGCTGCACATCGTTCCTCTTCGAATGCCAGCTGAGCGTTTTCCTCTCGTGCAAATACATATATATATATATATATATATATATATACAACTGTATGAAGTAATCGAAACAAAACTTCATCAATCGTCATTCAATGAACAAAGCTCGCGTTTCATCTCGAACACAAAGTAGAACGATAATTTACCAATTACAATACGGTCAAAAATCGGTTTCCATATTCCCGTAGAAGTACTTTAGAAAAAGTTGAAGCAAAAATTCGTCCGGATTTCTGCTGCTTGACTTTTCTGTCACTATTCTGCACTTCTCCGCTAAAGTGATCCACAAGAGGGCTATTCTCAAGATTTTCGTTTTAAGTGGGGCTCACATTTCGACCGAATTACTTCCACCTTCCACCTACCTCTCCCCCCTCCCTTCTTCCTTCGTTCGAATTCATATCACTTCTCGACTTTGTCTTCTTATCGATCCAAATCGCTTCTCGCATAAAACTAATTCTGATTGTAGATAGCTGAAAAAAATATGAGTTCAGATTCTTTGCATATATCCTTGCACTATCCACTGCACTGAACTCTTCATGAAAGCCTTCCTTATACCTCTCCTGCAGAGAGAGCTATCACAAACTGAAATAAATTTGCCTGTAAACAAACGGATTCATTAAAACGGTCACCGAAGGAAACATCCTTGCACCAGAACGCCAAACAAGAAGAATGGACAAAATGAAAGTTTTTTTAAAGTGCGAAAATGAGAGAAAAACTGAAATACTGTACGACGAAAAACTGGCCAAATTCGACGATGACAGTGGAGAGTATACTTACCTCGCGATCATACTTGGAACACAAATACGCGAAACAATCGTAAATTTTTTGGAGAAGATTTCTTAAAAACATAATGAAAATGGTAGCATGATGTAACTGAGATAACGATTTGCTCTAAAGTAGTGCCTTATTAAGAGAGGATAACAACAAACTAATTAATGCATAGACGTTTAAAACAATATTCATATAAGCAAAATAACAGATAGACCTTAGTTAAATTAGTTGCAAACTGTAAAAAAAAGGACGCAAAGAGGACAGCACGAGCTGTGTGCACAACTAAATTCCGCAATTTGCTTCCATAGAATGGTCAAAATTTGAAGAAATATTTTGAAAAGAATTCGCCTAGAACTGAAAGAAAAAAAAATGCAACAAATTCAGCCGTGGTTTTTTAGATACTTCATTGGTTCAACGTAAAAAAAAAACGAGTGAAAAAAAGGGTGGACTGAGACGGTACGGTAGTCGCCCTCTAGGCATACTTTTCACAGTAATCGTCGGACTGCTGCATCTTAAGGGTTTGAACTTTTTCCAACGTTCGTTTTGTTCCCTTTTTTTTTTATGATGCAGTTCTCTTCATCGCAGAAAGAAAAACAAACAAACAAAAAACTGCCCTAAAATATAAATGTTTGCAGGCAAGTTCACCCAAGCCACTTCCTATATTTCTTAGGAGATAATGCAAAAAAACTCGTTACTGCCCCTGGAACTACTTGAAATTATAATAAGAACGAGTACAGAAAAACAACATCATTTATGATATTGACCTATATTTAGGACTAACTTCAAATTCAAACATTCTCAAAACTTCCAGCTCATCATTCCCTTCTAATACAATAAAAAAAGTTCGCCAACAAACGCATTTGAGCAATTCAGCGAAACAATTGATAATAGCACCGAAAAGATTTTAGGAAAACTTCGAAATGCTGCAAAATTCCAGCGTTTAAGAGATATACAAATGGAAGTGAACCAATTTTTTTTTTTAAAAAAAACATCCGACAACTACTCCAGAGAACATTGGCCTGATTCAACGGTATAAGAGGTATATATTTGAATCGGCAACAATTGAAGAGGTACTTGTACCCAAAATATGAAAGTAACCGTTCATTTAATTCAAAACTAGATGGAATCAAATCATCAGTAACGAAAAGCTTTATTAGACTCTGTTCGTATTTCAAATTGACCGCTGACAAATACAATGTTATCTCCTTTACATTGATCAGCTGATAAGTTGAAAAAAAAACTGACTACTGATAAGAACGTCATTTTGATTTGCCCCCCACTTGTCCGAATCAGTAACATTATGGTTTGCTGAAAATGAAAGAGCAAGCAATCGAATTCTCTCAATAGCGTTACGCGATGGTAACAAAACCTCGGCTCAAAAAAAGAAAACATAAAGCTCATTAGCATGAGGTTTTTTTGCCTTCTATACGTTTTCTTATCAGATGACGTTTGTATCAAAAAAAAGAACAATAATAATAATGTCTTCGCCAAGAAAATAACATGAAGCTAGTTAATTTCATTTTGAGCCTAACGCCCTCACAACCAACATGTTTCGTGCTTATAATTTGAAGGATTTTGCGGACAAAAAAAAACAAAATCCATGGTGAAAATAAGCTGTAGTGGTATTATTAAAAGTTCAGCTTTTTATCTTTTTTGTTAACTTTTTTTTTGCTTAATTTTTCGACCAAAATCGAACATCCATTTGGATTAGCTGGAGGATCTATGCAAATTAATGACGACCTGCGGATTCGTCAGCAACTTGCATAAAAAAAGGGCAAAATATTCATTTAAATTAAAGCAAAATCGCAAGCGATCCACGGCAATAAGTAGGGAATGCGGTATTCATTTGAGGCGGACAAATGGCGCACAGCTGAAGTGTGACTTGTAACGCTCAATTGCAGTACTGCAGAATGGCGCATGCCGTAATGACGCATCGAACAGTGAACTAAACGAGCGAGAAGGCAAGCCAGTTGAAATGCTTTAGACTCGGCAGGAATGAAATTCATCGTTTGAGACGGAATAAAACGAAACAAAGCAAGAGGAGCGGCAGCAAATCCGCTAAACGAACGAACGAACGCAACAAAATGACAAAAGAGAAGCGGAAACGGGCTAGAGCATCGAACGCTAGTTCGAATCACTCCTTGGAGATATTGTTCGCTATCTGGCACTTAAGATTCGCCCATTCCCCTTCCCACTTCGTCACGCAGTCCCGCAAGTGTCGCCTTTATATGGGCGCTTTGTGAACGAATGCACATTTGGCGGCCGCCAAAGACATGTCATTTGTGGTGGACGTGAGATGCTTTACCCTCCAACAACATACATACCATTTATTCAAATTACACAATCCCATTGCTGCAGATAACTGCTACTTTGGCAAGCGCCATCACAAAACTCACTTGAGCCGTTCATTCGATATGTCATTCGCTTATGAATTGAGATTGCTTCTCTCGTATCGATGCCTTCAAATGCACTCCCAAGGTTGTCCAGCAGTTGCCAACGAAAGGCATGATCAAAAAAAAAAAAAAGTATGTTGCGAATCGTGTCTAGAGTGCTTTTGTCGCAATGCCATTGAGGGACATTTTTCGTTGATGCACGGCGAGCGCTGTCATAAATTTTCTATGGACATGTGAAACCATTAGCGTGTGCTTAAATTTTACCTTACTGCTTTCTACGATTGTATGAAAATATGCAATACCTATATTTCTCGAGCAAGTAAACAATTTAAGTTTTAAGCGCTGCAAAATACACTTATCATATACCCTCTGGCTAACCAAGGAAGTAAAATAAAAATAAAATGTCAAATGGATTTGGCTGTTCGCTTATCTGTAGAAGGTGTTATTCAAAGTTTTCCGGTTAATTATTCATACAAGAATTGTTGTTTAAAAGTTGATTGAAATAAAGTGATCGTTAAGGAATTTAAAAAATTAAATTACATAACGATAGTTAAGCTGTCTATATATTCGTTAGGCAAAAAGCTAGCGTACAGTTGAAAAAAAAACGATGATTAATTCTTGACAAATCTGAAAAAAATGTTTAGAATGATAAAATAGAAATATATACGTATGCGTTTTCTGCAAATGAATTATAATTTGCAAAACAAGTGAAACAATTTTTGCATGAAGCAGGTCGTCTTTGCTCAAAGACCGGAACAAACGTTCTAAGAGTTGATCGAAGCGCATAGTTTTTGCTTTCTCAGCTGATACATAGTGTGCGGCACATCGATCACGTTTGGCGCTCTTATCAATGAAAAATCATAAAAATCTATTTTGAACATATATTAGCCATCACAATATTGATAATCATTAACGAAATAGTAAGAACAACTCAACTGACATTGAAATTTCTTCCCAAAAAAGTTTACAGTTTTCCTACCCGGGTTAGTGAGAAGGGCAATTGATGAAGGTTATAGGTGTCGTAAGTTGCGCCAGTTTGTAAGGTAAGTCCATAAATATTAACTGTACAGTAGTATAAAAGGTATATGGGATACAGATAGCCAAACGTTTTGATCATAGCACAACAAAGAACGGATACCTTGCCGTTTTAATAATCAACAAATTATGAAATACTGCTTTTAGCAACATAGTAGGCGCGTACCAACTGGAAATGGGGATGAATGGGTTCCATGAGCTTGATCAGCTAGCTCCATTAGCTTGGAGTCCTTTCCTACCAGTGTAAGAGTGGACGTTGAGAAGAGCTTTATTCCACGCGATGGGAAGGACGAAGGTGAATTACTCATTGCCATCCTCTGAGCACGTCAAGTATCCATTCGTACACAGAACGTACAAGAAACCAGGCGATCTCTGCTAAAATTTACTAACTGTCTGTACCACCAGTGTAGTTTTCACTAAGGAATTATAAAAGCAGCAAAGCAAGCGAATTAGGTATAACAATACAACGTTTTTTATGGCACCTATAGGAGCTTCTACGAAGATCGAAAACGAAGTTGCTTCATTTCTGTGAGATTTCTGCGATAACGTTCCATCGACGATGGAACGTGATTCATTTCGCTGCAAATGGCCAATTCGGAGATGGAAATAACAAAAGAAATGTTGAGATTCAGACAGGATAAAAGCACCCGATGCGAGCGAGGACTGAACCAAGCGCCCTCCAACTTGTACCACGCTGATTACTGCTATATCATGCTGTAACGCTCGGAAATCCTGAACAATTTTCATCAGGAGATAGTGAATGCTAAATTCTCCAATTTCAGAACCGTGTTTTTTGATCTTGTACTTTGTGTGGTTCTTTTGCTTCAAAACACCTGGATGAAATAGGCATGTGAAAAAAGTCGGCCAACACAGAGGCCACCCCACACCGTGGCAACTGACGAAGACGGTACAGATCTGATACAAGCGTTTCATGAACGTTGTGCTAGCGGTACAGTTCTCTAGCGAAAACTGCACCGGTAGTACAGAGAGCTCGTGAACTTCGAACTAGGGCTCGGTGATGTAAGTTTGGTACACGCAAAACGGTAAACGCTGTCAACGTAGTGCAATCGCTTTAAGTACTAGTTCGATAAATGTTTACCACGCCACATTTGAATACTGCAGCTCGCCTCCCAATTAAACAGTTGTTCAGACCAAGCACGTTTTATTTGCCGGAAGTGCATGATGCCTCAGCTGTAAAGTTATGAGACCTCAAATATGAGCGAATCAAATGGGAACAGAGCAACTGTGATATCATAGATGCCTCTCTCACACACATACACACATACTCTCTGTCTCTTTAGGAACACTGAACAGGGAAGCCCCTGTTCGCTTTGCATAATTAAAACACATGCAACGCTCTCTTATCACGTTGCACAATACATGCTCGATTGCTGGAACATCGATACGTGCTTCCGCGCTGCCCAGATACGTTACTCTCTAGCAAAAAAATTTAAAAAAAAAAGTGGAAACGACCTATGCGGAATGGCACCTGCGTGGCTTTGTTGTTGTTTTTTTATTAAATCCTAACGTTTTTCGACGTATGTGGACACGCTTTTTGACTTCAATACTTTTCCAACAAAACGATGTATACAATATGTGGTTTTCGACGACACGACAAATGGTTGCTGGAATGATTCTTTTAAAAATCTTCAGTTTGATACCGACCCTTTAAATCTGATGCAGAGGATACCAAGTGCAAACAAAAAACGCCATCATAGTTCGAAATTAAACCATGGTCATCAAAGCATAGACAAAACGAACGAACGGAAATATGCGCTGAGAATGAATAACACAACCCGAGAGACGTGTTTATTTTCTGGAGGTGAGGAAGGGGGTGAAGCGTGGGCAACGAGGAGGAGGAAAATATGAAAGTGTTCCTACGCTTTTCTTGTGTGTTTATTTTGTTCGCGTTGTTTGCACATATTCAACATCATTCAATCCAACAACGTAATATACAGTAATAGATTCTCTTTTCGGCTTAACTTCTGAAGTTCGAACCCCTTTTTTTTGAATTGAAAATTCACATAAAATCTGAAAGCTACCGCTTCTGACATATTCTTTTTCCGCATCTTAAGTAGAAGTCCGAGAAAATATCAAATCACTCCTTGAGCGTTCGAACGGTGATCGAAAGTTTTCTTTAATTTCTCAATCGCAGAGAAGCGCTTAAATTAGAAAATGGTCAAGAGTTTGCTTTTTGTAAACGCTTTATTAATACGTAGTTTGGTCGAAGACATTGAAATTCGGCAAAATCCAAACATGGTTTTGAGGAAGTTGTTAAAAAGCTGAAAAAAAACGCTGCAGTTTTGCGAAAAAAAAAAGTGAAAACAAAAACAAAAAACACGCCAACCGCATTGCGCGTTTGACGTTTCAGTTGTTTCATTTTTCAATCGTTTATGGCATTGGTTAATTTTTTAAAATAGACTGCTAATGAAGATTAGCTTCGCTACTGAAACCTTCCGATAATCGACGATAAGGATAACATAAATGTAGGTAATTACTGAAAGTACTAACTTACCAGTCAACTTTACATTTTATTCATAAATAATTATGGATTCACAAATATTCATAAATATCATATATACATATATATATATATATATATATATATACGACTTGAGCGAATTCTTTGTAATCGCGTAAATTCGGAGCGGTAACCCTCAAAAAATGAAAATACTTCGTTTGAATATAAACGTTCAAACGACTTCAACCATTTCAAATGAACGATCAGCAAACATTTCTCTCCGGGTGGAGGACGAACTCAAATTCTTTTGTGCACGAAAAAAACGCCCTTTTCTGTTGTATATTTCAACAAAAGATCAAATTTTTGTTGTTATGGAAAGGTACCCATGTGTTATTCGGCCTTCCAAAAGATCACCACAATGGCGCATCATATCAAAGAAAAGAACAGTAAAACCTAGAGAACACTGGAAAAAAATTAGCAATTATTATAAACGGGGACCATCGCAAAATTCAGCAATAGCACCTAAGGCATCTGCAATAATGCAACAATTCCAGAACTAGACGTGTCGTACAACCTCTACAAGGAAATTCATGCTTCGGCAGGAAGGCTTCTTTTGGCGATGTATTCCAGCTGAGAAGGAGCTCTTACTGATGGTTATATGCATATCGTTATTGTCGCCAATTTGAGATCAGCACTGAAATCACAACTGTGCATGTATTCTATAACTTCGAATTCAGTCTCACACTCTTAAAAACCTTAGCGCCACGCCCCTCTCGAATCCGTTCCCCCCTTCTTTTGCAGCATGCAACATTTCGCATAAGCACTCCTTCCCTCCTCGAATTTGGCATCCCTTCAAATATAGTCCCCTTCCATCCTCGACTTTATATAAACTCTCAGTGAATTTGGCCTGCCCTCAACTTCAGCTCGTTCTTACGAAACGCAACCTTGCACTAGCCCCCTCTCGAACTGCGTCTAACCGCACATTCAATCTCCCTCTATCGTGTTGAAATCCTGCAGTCCTCAAACATGGATCCGGGTTATACGGTAAATATGTAAATGACGCACCTTTGCCATGGAAATCGGCATCCGACCTGCATAAAACGTCAATATTACGCTGATGAGAATGCATTGTAAGCATCGCCAATTTTTGACAACTTCAATGCCACTTTCCAACAAATCTGCGCTCAACCAGTGATGAGCAAAAAATGAGAGACCCCAACTTCAACAAGGTACGACGTTTGCGAACTGTGACTAAGCCCCTCAAAAGAGGACTCAACATCTTCTGAACATGATTCTGTAAGTGGAGGTTTTCTGATAAAGATTCGTTCGGAAACGAGAGTCAATACCCGAATTCTGCCCATCGTTGCTCACAACTGCACCTCTATTAAGCTACCTCAACCTACTCGAGGATGGGAATTGCACAAGAACGTGTCCCAGCAGTCGACAGTCAAAGCGACGAATTAGAAATGCTGATTGTACAGTTCATCAGATCTCCACAAATTTTAACAGAAATGCGCATCTCTTGGAAGCGTACGGAAGGTGAACTAGCAAAGATTGCGAAACAAACAAAACGAGGGAAAATTCTTCAGCAATTCATAACAGTTAAAAATAACAAAGTATAACTACACCGTTGCAGAACAATCTTCCTATCAGTCATATTTCTTATATCCTTCTAATATGAGTTCTTCGGGAGGCCCTAGTTTCGTGCCCCATAAACTAACCAATAATTTTTAAAACAATTCTTATCGTATGTCGAAGAAACCGAGAGAGAGAGAGAAAAGAAAAACGTACACACACATATACACACATACACATACACACACACGTACGCACAAAAGCAAGCACGCACATACGCGCATACACACATACGCGCATACATACATACACACACACGTACACTCACACATACACGCACACATAAACACATACACACGTACACACATTCACACATGCGCACATACCCACATACACACTCACGCACAGACACATACACACATACGTACACACACATACGCACATAAGCAGACACACACATACACACACATAACCCGTACACCCATACGCACATAGGCGCATACGCATATGCACACATACACACACACACATGCATACGCACATGCACACGTACACACACATACATATATACATACGCACGTAAACACATCACATACGCACAAACACACCTACACACACATACGCAGATAAACGCACATATACACGTACACACCTACGCACACACACATACGCACATACGCACATACACACAAAAACACATATGCACATACACATACACACATTCACACATACACACATACAGACGCACGCACCACATACGCACATACACACATACGCACGTACACATGTACACACCTATGCATACGGACACAAACACATTTGCACACACGCACATACACATATACACGCAGACCTACGCACATACGCACATACGCACATACATACACAGGTACACACATACACTCATACGCACATACACACGTACACACGTACGCACATACACGCATACACACACACATAAACACAGCAACAATTCATATGATATGCGTAGTTTTGATATAGGCCCTATGAACATCGATGATATGCGAACGACTGTGATTTTATGGCTAATTTAAAGGTAACGTAACGATAAGGTGAATTCAGGTAATCCGAAGCGGCGAACGCACGCATCATTACGCATTCTACGAGGATCAAACACAGCTATGCGACGATATTCGGAAGTAAAGCACACGCCTATTACGTATGATCTGTCAACATAGTTATTATATAATGAAAAATTAAAAATACAAATTAAAGAGGATGATACGACTGAGATGTTGTTAAAGGATCGATTTTTTTTCCAAAAAGCCTGATTTGAAGAAAAGTTGTGAATTTAAGAAAGAAAAGTATGCATTTTTTTCAACACGCGAACTCTTTCTGAAAAGGAATGGAAAAGAATTTTAACAGGATACATTGTTGCATGGATTCGACATGACAGGTCAATCGAAGGACAGAATGGCGTTTAAAATATGAGCAATGGAGTTGATGCGGAAAAACGAAGCTATTGTACCTCTTCAACAAAGAAAAGTTCTGCTCTCAATTCTCTCCCAGTTTTAACCAGAATTTGACGATATCTTTGCTTTTATGGGAAGAATATTTGATCTTGCTTCAGCATTTCGTTTCTAAATTTCCGTTTTAATAACCGCAATCCTAACGGTCTTCTTCAACGAAATTTTTGTCTATACTAAAATTCGAACATTATTGGTTTATCTAAAACTCGAAAATTCGTACTAGGTGGAAGAATGACTGCGCAGGCAAGAGCAATAAAGAAGAGTCGTTTAAAAAATCGGGATAAAATACCGGAATACATTGCACCTACTGATTGATAAAGCAATCGTAGAAAAAAAAATAGCGATATTGTTAGGGTTCCAGTTTTCTATCCGGTATATTCGAACTTCCTAGATTTTGGTCAAGGGATCTCTCCTTTCCCAAGTTCTGTCCGCACCAGAACCACTAGTCCAGTTAGGCTGTCAGTGACAACTGTACCAGACTACCGCGTGGAGATGGTAGCCGCTTATTATTTACAACGTAACTATTAACAAAGGCGCGATCAAATGTTGCACTAATCCGAATGCGGTTACATCACAGTTCCTACAATTTCTATCGTCAAGCCCTGAGTAATTTCTTTCCTAGTGTGGTCGGTCAGATCGACACAATCTGTGAACAGGACAAACAAACTCCTACCAATCTAGGCGAATCACCCGTCACCCACTCACGCTTGCCTAACGTCAGTAAACAGCACCGTACAGTAACCAAATATGCGTACAACCACCGCTTATGTATGTTCGCAAGATTCATAGTTTACTCGTTGGAGGCCATGAATCGCATAGCACCACAACTGCACGCTGGATTACGGGCCAATAGAAGATTACAGGCCAGTAGAAGACGGCAGATCTACCATAAAACATACCGATCATTACCAATAATTGCGATATCATCATAACCATTCAAAAAAAGGAAAAAAACCAAGGCAAAAATGGAATAGCCAAATTTGATCAAAAATATGGGGGAGGGGTCGGGAAATGAGTAAAAGAATGACCCAACGCACCGATGAGGCGAAAGCAACAATGTTGGGCAGCTGGAATGCGTGTGAGGAGTGAGTGACCTTCGAGCGTACGAGATTGCGTTTCGGAGGAGGGGGAAGGGAGGTGTGTGCGCCGACTATGGCCCATCCCCTCCCCGCTCTTCGAAAAAAGCACACAAAACGCGGTCCTTTTTTGTTTGATCACGTTGTTGCTGCCATGAACACCTCCATATTCCCCTCGTCTTGCATTCGACGACGCTCATAACGACCACACCAAACGCGCGCCCTCATCAGACGCCATTGCTCATATGCCCATACACACTCTAACCGAAAACATTGCACGCATAAACCATTTGCACAACATCTTCAGAAAACTTTTTTTGCGATCGATTTAAATTTTTAATGTAGAGTTTTATTAATCTTAAAATTTTATACAAATTAAACGTTTATCACATTTGAAAATTTTCAAGAGCAAAAAAAAATTGTTTTGTTACCAATTTATCATAACCTAGCATTTTTTAAATTCTTAGTTTTCGAATCGATTAAATTCTGTCTTACACATAACAATTCTGCAAATCAAAATTTTCACTGACTGTCAAGCTCCTATTTTGAAGTATATAGGGGATATTTGCTGCAAGGGAACCAAAAAATCATTTATGATCGTAAGTGTTGTATAGTTGAGCTTGGGATGCAAGCAAATGCCCCACTCTGTAACCAATAAAGAAAACGCATCACCTTATGGATGAAATCGTTAAAGTAATGCGTAGATGGCCAACATTTGGTGTTTGAAGCTCAGCGAATTTCATCACTTATGCTCCAAATGTCTCTACTGGGTACAGCAATGGCTAAATAAAGCGGATTTACGCTTTATCGACCTTAGTTCAACAAACTAATGTTTCTGTTTCAACAACCTATTCCAAGAGGTAGTCTTCCTATACATTCGACCCTATTCAAGAAGGTAACTTTCTTGACAGTTAGGGAAAATAACTGTGATAGAGTTTAGTGAAACGATATATATGAATCCGTTTAGAAAGCGGAAGATCGTAGGTTCGTACCGTACCTGCGGACACAATTTTCACATGCCGCCATACAGATTTCGAATCGATTACTCCGACCAGCTCTACGCTACCATTCTTAATTCAACATCATTATATTAGCAAACGATCACTTGAAGACCCTGTATGGAGAATCATGATTCGAAAATTCAACCACATAAAAATAAAGGTTACTTATATTTCCGAAACTTCATTTTAATAAAAAAAACTTGGTTTCTTTGCTCAATCAACGCCGTTCGAGTAAAGTAAATAAAAGATGAATAACAACTCAGAAGTTCCACAATTTGCAGCAAAGACAATGAGAGACGAATAATGGTTACCGTCGGGGATTTTTATCAGCAAGAAGCATCTGTGCGCAGTTCAAACAGCGATTGGCACTTTCTTCAACGGTTTCACGTAAAAGCCCACTCAAGCACAACTACGCATTTCTATTGCACTTTGCAGGCTCATCCAACGCGAAATCCTTCACGTCTAATAAAGCTTCCGTGATTCCCGCATATAAATTTCCGAAGCAATCCAGAAAAAAAGAAATTTCTTTATAAAGTTCGAGACATGTGCGGTAAATTCTCACACTTGGGATACTTACTGACCGGCATAGGTGCGCAAAAAAATCCTTCATTTTACGCTGCCAAAAAAAAAACAAAAGAATTTCAAGAGTCGGCAAAAGTTGGTCTTCCGGCAAGAGCATCAAAGTTCAACGCTAGTGACCTGTTAGAGTAGCCATGAACCCCGAAATGTTCGTTTGCATGAGTGAATTTTCAAAACCAGTTGCATGAGCCATATTTTAGAGGTCAATTTTTCAACGAGCCATTTTTACAGCTTATAGAATTCTTTCGTTTTTTCACAGCTTACTGTATTCCCCTCCCATGAAGCAAGTTCAATCCCCCACTTTCCCTCCACCCGCTCCATTCATTCCACATGATTTACTGACGAATAACAAACGAATGTAAGCCTCTTTGTTTTGCATTTACGCTGAACAACTATCTAAACGAGATTTGGGCTGTGAAAAAAAGAAACATCACAAATTTCCTACAAACGGATATTTCAGAAACGTGAAAGAAACTCGTTTTACTTTGACGTTCAATGAAAAAATAACAGAGATGAAAAAATAACACAGTATGATTGCTAAGTTTCGGGTAGTTCAACTATTAGTGTGTCTAACTGCCATGCAAAACGATTCGGGTTCAATCTCATCAGCAGCCGAATGTCTCGAGGGAACGGGCGCTATAGCTCGTCGCATTGTAATCGAGCCGTTTTTTTTCTTTCCGAGCCACATGCATCCAAACCACATAGTAGCGAGCGCATCATTACCGTCGCGTTTCTCACTGATTGAACATAGCAGCACTATTCTACCACTGAGGTCATCTATACATCGCTTTACATCGATCATTGTTATGGTGGCCATGCTGCACAATTGGTTAGTATAGGCTTCGTTACGCATACAATTCAGTCGAACGGTATATGTAAGAGGATTATTGCAAGGTATGTAAGTAAGAGTATATGTAAGAATTACAGTGATAACAGGTATAGAAATATTTTTGCAAAAGTGTATTTTGATTGGCTCCTCTCTCATGAAACCCGTACTGAAGGATATTGCAAAACCGTTATGAAAGTCGAAGCACAAGGAATTCAAAACGCTTTTTTTGTGGAAGCAAAACCGGAGAAAAGCATTGGAAATATTTCAGCACAAATATAATTTTTCTTCAAACTTATATTTGTGGCTGTACGGCATAACGGCATAAGAGAAAATCATAAAATAGTGCACTATAATTAAACAACGACAACCTGTGTTTGAATATATGACCCAGCATAGTTATGGAATTATGATATGAATGATCAAAAGGGAGGGTCGTAACGAACAGGACTTTACGGTGAGAATGTCGATACGATAATGCGCTTTTGCCAATTTGTCTCAATCACCCGTACTGATAACTCGTTTGGCTCCGAAAGGCCATTATTAGTCTTTCCACGTTCTCTCAGGCTGAGCAATCTACCACAGAAACATTCTGAACAATGTATCCTGGCAAAATTACGTGAGAGTACGAGTCAGTTAACCACTAAAAACCGCGGGTAGCACTTGGAAACGGGGCTGGAAAGCCGGACGAAAGTGCAATAAATGAAGCGAAAACTAGGCACACAACATGACGGCTGACCACCCTCACCTCCTATGCTACTTTGCTTCGTTGATGAAGCCGCGAAATTATCCCAGTTGTGCTGCTGCAGCACGCCGTTTAAAAAACGCCTGGTTGCTCACAACTTTTACGTGTGCGATGCGCGTGTGCAATGTGTGTGTGTGTGTGTGTGTGTGTGTGTATGTATGTGTATGTGTGTGTGTGTGTGTGTATGTGTATG
>JPKZ01000592.1:236608-259043 GCA_000803305.1 Toxocara canis
TAATCGTTTCGATGCGTTCATAAAACAGTTTATTACTTTACATGTAACGATACACTCGAGATACACTCGAGAAAAGTGTTACCAAAGCGTATTAAGAAATCTAAGCAATAATTATTCCACGTGAACTTTACTTTCTTCTCTAGTGACCTCCATACATCAGTTCACTAAGGTTGGATGAACAAATTTTATGCCACTATTAATTTTACGCACCAAATGGACTACGATCGATTTGGCTCAGTTCACAAAAAAAAATAACGGCAATTCAAAACAAATTAAACCTCAGTCGACTTGAAGGTGCCATCGCAATTTTTTTGAGAGGATGTGACTTCCAGCATCTAAAGCTTTCAGAAAAAAAATTGTGTGGTAAAATGTTGACAAAGAAATCCGCGCAACACACATATACACACACATACACACACACACATACACACACACACACATAGACACACACACAAAAACACAAACACACGCTGCTCCCGCTATTTGGTACATATTCCTGCTTCTCATTAGATTAACAACACCCAATTAATTTTGTACTCATTCGGGTTATTTCAATGAAGAAAGTAAAATTTCGCGTCGATAAACCAAAACAAATTTGGTCCACTTTCAGTCTTAACTAAGATATAGCAAAGTTCTCATAAGAGCGGACATTTCGCAGACGAATTTGCCAATTCTACTTAACTTACTGTTAATTCCGACTGAAGATGGTATCTGATGCCAATTCGAACTGCAGCATAACGTACTGTCTTTTAATGTTGCCTTTAGATATCAAATGTATTAAATATTTCAAAACAAAAGATCCTTTGCATACGAACGAATACTCTTCCTCTTCCATAACTTGAAACATTTAGCCTCTAAGTGGACAGACACTTCAATTACAAAGCAAACAATCAACACTTACAAAATACTTCTTTAAACGGTAATTACTCGTCTTTGAAATCGCCTCTTTCATGTCGATTATAAATTTTAGAATAATTTAAGTGCGCCTTTGAAAATTTATTTGAAAAATCGTCGCTTCAGACGTTCAAATGAAAAAAAAAACACCCCAAATACGGCATGTGTTTGACGAAGAAACAAAACTAAAAAAAAAGGAATTAAAACTAAACAAAGCGATTCATTTAGATGAAAAAAAAAACTACATTTTCTCTATATTTAAGTACTAACTTTCACTATCACTCTTCAAATACTACTTTTAAAGCGCAGCGCTATGCGAAAATTCAAAGCACGTGAGCTCGTATTAGTGCAAAAATTTATACGAATCCCTCAATCGAAACGGTTAATGCTTGTTGATTTGAGCAGTAGTGATCGCCTAACGTTTGTAAAACGGTAGTGAATGGTCGGTCGTCCTTTGAAAGCGTTGACAAGGCAGCAATCATAAAAGTCGAGAAAAAGTGGAACTCGTAAACTCGTACTTGCAGCGGCTAGATGCATAAAAAGATGCAGAAAACACAAGAATTACTTTTTCGGTACAAAATATAATGAAATGAGAGCACAAGCTGATTCAGTCTACAAAAAAATCGCAAAAAGTTTTCGCAAACTTTTTTTTTCAGCGCTCTACATCGCTAGTTCCCAAAATAAAGAAGAAAACAATCCTGGGAACTCACTTCAATATAACAGAAACTTTTCTACTGAGTAATAAAGTGTTGTCGTCTTTTAGTACTAAACAGTCAAAGATGAGTGATTTTGCAAAATTTCTTGGTCGATTCGCTCTTCCTTTGAAGCGTATTTAAACAACCGCAAAATGGTTATCATCCATATATATATATATATATATATATATATATATATATATATATACATATATATATATGCTTATATGCTTAACAAGAATCAATCGATTATTTCCTTAATTGCTATCATTTCAGCGGCTGGTAACATTTGCAGTGAATGTTTAGAGGGTAGGGAATTGCAGAAAAATTTTGCTCAAGGTAGTTCAGTTTGCGAAAACTTTACAAGAAATCGCGAAAAAATTCACCAAAATCTGAGGGAAATATTTTCAGTTTGAAATGGCCCACTTGAAATTATATTTGAAAAGTGCAACTACCGCATAACAAATCAGATCACGCCAACATTGAAACACTTCAAGTGTTACCACTTTACAACTTTTATTCTAAATAACAACATTTTGGCGATGAGTGGCCAGAAAATTTTTACAACCACCTCTCTCAACTAAAATATTTTGTTACATAAAGACACTTCAACCAATCGGACGTAGACAATTGAAAACATCGACAACCATTTGCTCGTTCTCTTTATAGTTCTATAGGAGTGAGGAAGGAATCGTCATGTGATGAATGCGCGGTGACCGACAAATTTCCGTTCCAAAACATAAACCCGCAACAACTGTCAACAAACTATGAAAGCGTATGCCACATTCCATTCAAACATTGTTCAATAGCTATATTAACAAATCCACAGTGATACACGAGGTCGCACCAAAAAAAAAAAGAAAAAATCATGAGAGAAATTTCTTTTCGAAAAGTGTCCAGAAGCAATCAACGAAGAAATGTGCGAGTTCAGTAGAACTGTTCAGCGTTTAGCCAGCCGACTGCCCCTATGGTCTTCGATTTAGAGCAAGAATTCTTATTAGCACGCGTGCAAATTGCGATACGCTGAGTCATAAAACGATTTGCGAAGATAACGCCTGTGCTCGTACATATTTTTGCCAAGGCATGCCCAAAGGCTCCTAGACATCAAACAGGAGAGGTGGTGTAATGAATGTTAAAGGCATGATAGAAGGGAAACGAAAAGGAAGCGGGGATGAACGTTGGTTTGACCCGTTCCGAATTTCCGGCTACCGAAAGACCGAGATTCTGTCTTTCACTTACTCTCTCTCAGAATGCAAAATTTAAAAAAAATATTTTTACCACAGCGGTTGCAAAATTGCACATACGCATTTATAGTATGCCTGAAAAAAAAAGAAAGACATGTGAGCCATACGAAATCGAAACGTGAAAATTCCGATCCGGTTCATGAGCGAATATGCGCACTGCTAGCGAAATAAGTGCCACATACGCCTAAACGTAGGGCTGGCGTCTTAGGCTTTTGATTTGTTACTACGATCTCGACCGAAAAAGTCGAGAAAGTTGCCAGTGTCTTCTGACGAGATGCACAGCTTTGCTCAATTTCCGTTGTATGATTTTTTGCTCACCTAAATTCTGTTTAAAAAAATATCAGTCCAAAACATCTTTTTATGCTCTTACTAGTGATTGTCACTGATCTTCACTGTGTATCAAAAATTGAAACGTGGAATCTACAAGACGGTAGACGAGAAGTGAAGGAGAACTCGAAGTAGGAGCATTAGAAGAATTCATTATCAGCAGAAGTGCCTTAAAGTTTAAAAAAAAAAACATTTATAAACTTCATTTTGAAATACTCGTTACTACCGTTCTTACAGCTACTATGCCCCCATTATCAGCCAGCTTATTTCGTTTTCCGCGTTGTTCTAACAAAAACGAAGACACGGAGATCAAAGACCACTATAACTAATCTCGTTGCAAAATATGCTGATCTCCTACCCACTCCCACAGGAAGCAAAGCAAGCTGTTTACAAATAGGGCAGGTGTAGTAACTGTAAGCAGAGTAGTGTACACTGCAGATAACTGCAATAAAAGAGGAGGGGGATAAAGCGAAATGAGTAAATGGAAATTTTTTAAATCAATCAATATCAATTTCGAACGCTGAACTAATAACAAAACTAAAAAAACCACATACTTATCATTCAGGTGCGACCTGCATAAAAAGGTGATCTCTCAGAGGAGAGATCGTCAATGTTTTCATTCAAAATGCTTCACTCAAAATGCCTTAGCGGAAAAATTAAATGAAGCACCTTCTAAAAAAGTCACAGTAACCTGTGTGCACAAGCACATTTAACTAAATTGAACTAATTTTACTAAGTACATGGGTCATAATAAATTACGGTAAAACATCATAGTTTAATGTTGATTTGTGAAGCACATTTCTGAAACTGAACAGCTGTTTCACCACAGATATGTATTCCGTTTTGTCACAGTAAGCATTATTTGAGGATGACGTTGAATTCGGATGCTGCCTGCACAAACAGAGTGTCTGAACGCTAATGGACTTACTTCGAGGGACGAGTGAATTTTAGGCGAATTTTGTGTCTGAATTACTTGAATTTGAACGAAATTTAAGCAGAGACTGAACTAAAGAGAGAATGGTTGAGCGAAACCGGCTTTCAAATAAAGCGAACGAACTTAAGAAGGGGATTGTCCTAGACGGTGGACAAAGTATGAATTTTCTTTTCCGTACTGCTCACATACATTGCTCGAAAACGCAAGGACGAGGTTTCTATGCCAATCCTATATTAAAACCCTACAGGAGATCATATCTATTGAGAGCACGATTTGTGCCATGAGATGAGAGACTGTCTATGAAGAGATACGGCAAAAAAAAGTAAATGAAAGGTGAGGCGAAATGGCGTTCAAAGAAGCGAATGGAGAAGCCGTGTGGACGAAAGAAGCCAGGTAACACGACAATGGCATCCAATAAACATTTTAATTGCATAAGACGTTTCATTTGGGCGGCACTCACCAGGAGTGCATATCTCTCGGCGAGTCGTTCGGCTCAAGAGCGCACAACAACGAGAACGGATAAAGAAGCAGCAGTCAGCATCGGGTGCGGCGAACCGAGAAGCACGAAGAACGGCTGCGTGCTGCTGGCTAGTTGGCTGTCTGGCTGTCGGTGGCGGTGCGCAGAAGTGGAATGAACAACGCGAAAAGCTTTGAACATAAGGCTGCAGATGGTACGCTGAAGCGCATCGAAGAGGAATCTCCTCTCGGTCTGTGTCGGGCTCGGCTGCTGAATTGCCTGTCCAAATTGGATCGCCCAAATAATGGGCCTCGCTGCGGCCGCGTCTCACGACACCCCAAAAGAGCAAATCTTACTTGGCCAGCCCAATCAAAACAGCCCTCGTGAACCGAACCGCTTCAACCACTTTATCCACCACTTCCGTCTCATAAAACGGTTGCCCGCTGGGCGTTTCCCGGCTATGTCACATGTTCAAAGCATCCATTCCTCCATTCCTCATTGTCCTCTCGACTGTATCATTCATAAGAGGCACTTTATGTTAAATTTGAAGCCGTTGCATTCCACTCAATCTCACTGTCATTTGCTTCCTGTTGTTCCCCAGCTACTGCAAGTATTTCTATTTTGTTCTTTTCCACTCCCATCTGTGCGATGAGTCCTCATATAAAAATGACTTTCTTACCCATACTGTGGGAAAGTGCCGAAAGCGCAATGAATATTAGAGCCTTGGCACACCGAAAGCGTTTGGCAGGTGTCCAAATAAAATGTGTGAAAGAATCTGGATTCAGCAACGGTACCTTACATAAGCAATAGACTTTCCATTATCTATTTCCTCGCATATTATAAGCCAAAGCTAAGTCGAATTGAACCATTCGAAATACGTTTGCGTTATGAAATGGAAGAAAATATACGCGTTGCGGACTCGTACTTCTCTCATATTCATTATATTTCTCGCCTCTCTACGGCTTGTTACGACCCCAGAAACCTTAGCAAACCGAAAGCATAACACGCGCGCCGCACAAACATGAGATGCGTATGCGAACGAGCAGAAAAAAAGCTCCTTTACAAACTACTTACTTAATAGTTCAGCGAAAGTTGAACCGCGGATACGCATATATAATGCAACAAAAACTAGCCACTTGGTCTCCTCCAAAATCAAATTTTAAACTTGTATCGCGCATTTGTAAACAAAAACGATTATTATTTCTTATGACTCCACCGAAAAATGTAAAAAAACCAAAAGATTTACAGCCGCGGCATTTGTAAGCGCCACTATCGCACGTATGTTGTCCTCTCCGCTTTGCATGTTTATTTTGTGCGCCTTAAATTTCTGGCTTACAATGAACATCAGATGAACTTTGAAATCAAAAAAAAAAGATCGAGTAGTTCTATCACAGTCGAATATACACTGCTACGTTGTACGAAAGCTCTGCAATATCGATTTGCAGCGCTTTAGCACAAAGGTGAAGCGATGGTTTTTTTGTCACAGAAAGAGAAAATTACAAATTTTTTTTCGAAATTTACAGTTTGTAGCAGATGAATTTTGAAGGGCATTTGAAATCGGATTTCCCTCGCAACCATCACTGCCACATTCATTAACTACGGATTATCCGTTTTTTTTCCCCTGCATGACGCACCCATATTTTAGGCTTTTTGAAGCACAGTTATTGTATGAGATGGGATTCACAAATGCAAATACCACTGATGTCACTATACCAAAGTGTACCTGCAACTTTTGTGCTGTACTTTATTGTATTAGAGTATAGAATACCATTTATACTAAAAAAAAGTGCCACAGTTTAACACTGGCCATTCTTTAAATAAACAGTCGACCTTCTTGCATCTTTGTCAGAAAATAACATAGCTATACTTGTTTATATTTACTGGCAATACCTATATATTTCCGGTTCCGAGGAAGAACAATTATTTTTGGTAGAAAAATACTTGAAAATTTAAAAAGGAAATGAAAAAATGGTGTATAACCGAGGGTAATGACTTTGTGTCGTAATCAGCAACAATTCATATCCCAATCGGCAAAATAACAAAGCGATGTTGTTGACATATTAGCAAATACTTCTCAAATGGTCGCTTCATTTCAAGGCGGCAGTAATCGAACAAATGAGTATATCATGAACCGGACTAATTACTATGCTCATATGCGATCTACGGAAACCAATAGAAATTAGTTCCGGCTTAAGCCGCTAAAGTATGCTTGAACGTATCGACGAAGTTGTGTTATTTCCTAAAGTGACTCACATCTACCTTGTCTGTGCCAGCTCGAGCCAAACGCCTTTACTACAGCGCTAGCGATTTCAGAAAAAAAAAAGATCAGGGGTAAACGAGGCAGCCGCTTACTGGCGAAATATGCTTTTTAAAAGCATGGAAGCATAGAATGTATGTAAGTTCACTTACTACCGTCCTTTTCGTCCCGTCATGTTCAGCGGCTTTTAAAAAAGGCCATTCGCATACTTCAAAGGTGCCAGTTACTGCTGAAACTATATTTTTGAATGCAGTATTTAAAAGTACCGTGTAACGGAGGCTTTACTATAACCCATAAACCACAAAGACAGCCGATGCAAATGACATCATATAAAAGTGATAGTTCGATGGTGGATAAGCGTTTCATCTTTGTAACACTTTCAGTTGTGAAGGAAATTAAAAACACCATCTTCGAGTGCTATTGCCAGCTAAGAAAGAAAACTGGAGCGCCGCAATGGGTGGAGTTTAATAGAGAAACGATGAGGTGTTTTATAAAAGACATGAAAGATTTCTTCGGTCCTTGTCTTATAAATATCTTTAGGTTTTACGTTTTCAATTTTAACCACCAACTTTTCACGATTCGATCATTCTCTACTAACTCCACCCATTGCTACGCTCCAGTTTTTGTTCTCAGCTTAACATAGCGTTCAAAGGTGTTTTTGAATTTTATTATAACTGAAAGTGATCCAAAGATGAAACGCTCGTCCACCATCCAGCTATCACTTCTATCACTAATATAGATCTATCACTACCTGCAGCTATCACTATCATCTATCACTATCACTATTACCTAACTATCACTATCATTAACACCTAAGTATCATTTAACTACCATCTCCAATATAATAGCATAACAGCATTTGTTTCTGTTGTCTTTGTAGTGTATAGTATGATGTGGTATATAAAACAGAAAAATTAAACAATTTAAGAGTTGTTTGATGAAATTTAAATTAAAAAACACTTTCTCGTTCTCTTTCTCCCTCTCTCCAGCTGAGCGCCACGTAAGAAGTGTTAACAAAGAAAACATAGGATCTGCGCAAGCGGCGCGCTCATTTCACATACCATCGCCAACTTCAGGAAATAGCGCATTTCAATTCAAAAAACTGATATAAAAATTCTGTACAAAGTCTCTACTCACTGGCCACACTGGGATTCCAAACGGAACATAATTATAACGTACAATTAGGATCAGTTACTCTCTACCCTCTCGTCATTTCCCCTGCCCTCCCCTACCCGCCCACTCTTTCCATAGCGGAAAAAGCTAGTTCTCACTCCTCTTCTCCGATATCAAATCTCCCGCTGTTATCACCAAACGACCAAAGGAATCTCACCTCACCGCACTTTTTCCGCATCGTCTTCCTTAACTTTTTAACATATGGTAAAAAAGTCCACAACACTGAGATGATAAAAAGGCATCAGAGTGAATTTCCAAGACTGAGTGAAGGCAGAATTAGTTGTTTTATAGGCTCAAAGTGCAACTGATACGGTTCACTTCCGAAAAGCACTTGTAAAATTTCGAATGCAAAACCAAAGTTCCCACTTCATCCTTTGGAAGTGATAACTTTAAGGTGAGTAGAGCAGTTAGAACGTCTCTCTTTCCCCTCAATCGTTCATCACTTCTCTGCCCAATATGCAAACCCCATATGCGATAGTATAAATTATACGGAACATCAAACATTTACATTAGAGGTAAAGAACCGAAACTTTCTAACTCCCACTATTCATCTACTCTCATCCGCTCTTGAATAGAAACAAAGTAGAATAAGACGACGAAACACGAACCGAATACCATCAGACGAACGCAAATTTCACGAGGTCAGCTGAGCGAGTATATATATATATATATATATATATATGTATATATATATACATATATATAATATATATATATATATATATATATATATATACTAACGAAGCCGGAGGTACGTTGTCGAGGTACGTTGTCGATTCTATGGGCCTGTCGTTGCTACATAATGACAAAGATTTAAAGAAGTGACAACAGACAACAATGCAGTTTATCAAACAACTAGACGGCTATGCAATGACTGTATAAAATAAATTTCTGCAAAACGCTGAAAATAAAAAAAAAAGCAGAATAACTAAATGGCGTACAGTTCAGAGAGAAAATTTCTATTCAGAACGAATTCAATACCGTAAGCGTTTCCAGTTCGAAAGAGTCATCGAACGTTTTGTAAAAATCTATTGAGAAGTGTTTCACAATACTCGTTTAAAATGCTTAAACATTTGAAATGCTTTTCGTATTCTCGTATCACGCTTCTTGTACGAAATTACAAATGTAGGCAGATGGATAAAAAATTCCAAAAAAAGAGAAAAAAAAACAAAATAATCATCAACGCTTCTTCACTAATCTAATCATATCATATAAACAGCTGTTGATAACGTTAGAAAAGTTTACTATATAATTTTCGAATATATGAGGGGTGAAAGAGCAAAACCTATGGAATTCATTACGTTAAAATCCTTTCAAATAAGAAACGAACTTGTTAGAAAATTTCTATTTGCAAGGAAATATCTGTTAGGAGTCTGTTAGGGAAGACGATTACTAAAGTAAGAAATTAAACAAGAAAAAAAATCTGTTAGAAAAAAAACTCTCAACGACGAAAATTTACGATATTTGTCAGATAGAGTCTACTAGCATAAAAAGAACGCTCGATTACATAGTACATTCTCGTCCATATTGAAGGACTACTTTAATTTCACTAAGAAGATGAGGACAATAGTCTTGTACTAAGATGGTTTTCTTAGAGCTCGCATCAGCACACCAGAAAATTGCTACGATGAAATTTTAACAATATTTTATACCGACAACCTGGCACCAAATTTCCCTAAGAAATTAATTATTCTGCAATTAAAACGAACAGTATACCGATCGAAACAGCAAAAAAAATACGCCACGTGACCTTTTTCATCCGGGACAATTTCACAAAGATTAATGGGGAGAGGGAGAAGTATAGAAAGCTCCAAGTGAAACAGTATAGTAGGGAAGTGTAACATTTATCCCTTTCGCTCCTATAAAATTGTTCCAAAATACAAATTTTTGCAAGAGGAGACATGCACCTGACATTTGAGTTGTATTTTGCATATGAAAAACGAACAACTTGATCGCTCTAAGCAAGTACGGAACGAAACAATGGTAGTGATCAGCGAGAGACAAGTGCGACGATAGGCATATGAAGTGGTCGCCGTCAAAATGGGCGGTGCTCGAAGAGCTTCGAAACGGAGGCAATCGCACATTAACGAAAAGCCGAAAAGCTTGCAGCAAGCAGCCATACCATTCTAATAAGTGAATATGCAAATTGGCAACTAATGTTAGCGTATTAGCTGATAGATGATACATAACAGCATCAGTAGCAGTAATAACGCAATAGCAACGCAACAATAGCAACAAAACGATTCACTGCTGTCGTCAACTCGTTTCGAGTGTCGTCACCGACAAACCAACGTCGAGGCGATCATTGTGGCGCACTGCAGGTCGACACTATTTACCGCATCAGTGCTCTTGCCTTAGCGCTTCGGCCTCAATTATGGCGCTTACGCTTATAGCACATTGTTCTTCTGCATTGCTTGCTCAATCGATGCTCACTCAGACGTTCATACTTTTGCTTCTGCTGCTGTTGCCGCTGCTTCTGCTTCTGCTTCTTCTGCTCGTGGCGCAGCTAAACTTGTTTCCGTTTAGAAGATAATCCAAAAATGGTTCTCGAAAAAATGAGTCCATATCGATACATCGTTTCGATAGCTGCAAGTGTTAACGATTTGTACCTTCCAATACGTACGCGCAACAAGCACAAAGACGCAACAGCCATAATGCATAAACACTCGGTTCTTATGAACACATAGCATTTACACACTCTACGCGTCAACCGCCTCAACCCCGTCCCAGCACATCCATTCTCCGTTGATGATTGAAATGGCGATTAGTGTGGTTCATCTAAACATGAGCTCAGCATCTCTTTACGGTGCGTTCTGAACCGAACAGCGGTAATGTTGTTATGAGCGGTTACCAGATACCATATGTTATATGTCACACATATTGTTCAACTGGGAAAAGTTTTTCTTGCCTATCTTCAGCGTGGCTGCCATAGTGTTTACTTGCTCCTACTATCATCGAATTCAAGCTAACGTTTGTGCAGAACAGTTTTCATGGATTTTGATTAGTCATATTCAAAAATGTGAATGTTCTGAGATGCGTAGATAGTGAAGAAACGAAGAAAACAATTCGAAGATGAGCGGATCGAATGAATGCATTTTGAGATCAGCGTCGCTCTAAGCGCTGTACGCGTTTTTTGTAAAATTGCGCCACCGCGATGAAGCCTTCTGCATAAATGCGTCTGCACATGTGCCTATCTTGATTTTATTTTGGCGGAAAAAGTTTATCGGGACAGACGAGAAACGAAATGAAAAAATGGTTTAGGGAGGGGCTTCCATCAGCAGTCTGCGGTGGAAGTATCAAAAAAATTTGAGGAAAGATCACGAAGAACTATAATTGTTAACGATGTGCTTGATGAGGTAGAAACTGAAATTAATGTCACAGCGAAAGGGAGAGAGATACCACTGATAATCAAGTCCTATGGAATTCTCAATTCCCACCAAACATTACTCTGTCATGCTTCAGTTGTATGAAAATAAGAGTAACACAACAACAAATTTGAACCTACATCCTAAAAGAAAAACGGTAAGGATTGAGCGACTGATCTTGTTTAAACCAATTTTTGGAAAAGAAATTTATCATTGCAAAAACTTCCTCGCTGATGTCAGGAAAACTGGGAGGGGAAAACTGGGAGCAATTGCATACTGACATCGACAAACTGTACTACTGGTGAATATCTTCATTAAAAATATACAATAAAATGGAAGGGAATAAAAGAATAAAAAAACAAATAAATAGATGAAAATGAACGGATGAAGCAAGAGAGCTTTAACTTGAGTTTCACTTTTGTCCGAACCAACAAATCGCTGCGACCCCTACCCATATATAGCCTCGTCTTCCAGTAGAACAAGTTACAAAACGTCCCAGCTGACTGCCACAATGGACACTCTTTAAAAGAGAGGAATGGTTAGCTGCGCGCAGCCATCTCTACTTAACCCTTCCCAGTGATGGTGGAGATTCACTCATTAGATCTAAACTCTAGCAACCACTTTTTTGGAGCCTTTACGCTCTTCTTCTCAGAAGTATCTATTGGCTATCCAGAAATTCACATTCCGAACTGACGTAGTCTTAGTGTTCTGCATCGTACATGAGCCTACAGCCCAGTCGTAGCAGTTGAATTTGAATGGGTTCATTCTCCTAACCTATCACTTCTGGCTTACTGTATTTGACATGCCATAGCTCACTGAGAAATCCACCAATCATTCAGTTTACATTAGGGAGCGCTCACGATGCCACATGTAATGATTCGCGAATTTCACCGCAGAAGCTTTTCCTGGTTCATGAATTGAAACTAAGAACGGGCAGACAGAGATCTAGACAACTATATATGACCGTTCCATATATAGTTGTTTTCGTTGCGGCGTAAAGCACATAAAAAAGTAATTTTTTTTCAATAACTGGTCGATAAGGCGGCTGACCGAATAGCAAAAAAAAAAAGAATGATAATCCATAACATTCCAAGCAGAAAAACTAAGAGCGGTAAGCAACAGCGAGCGATCTTCAGTTAACGCCAAAAACAAAGCGAGTATTGAAATCACATTTCCATGGGCTGTATGGGTAGTTCAGTCACCCCCTCCCCCTCATCCTGTTGGAGAAAGGAAGAACGATTTGCAAAAGGAGGACGACAAGCCATAACAGAGTTCGCGAACAATTGGCATTTTTACGAATTTTTATAAGCTGGTATACAAATGAGCAGCAAACTGCATAGAGCACGGGACGGATGTAGCGGATGGGAACTGCGCACGTGTGATTCGCACATACGCATACATGCACATATATGTATGCGCATGAACGAAATGAAAACGACGCAACGCTTTTGCGAGCAAAACATTTCTTGTCTTTCAGAGAATTCGTAAAAAGTGCCTAATCAACCGGTATTGTATGGGAAATCGTCCTTTTTTAATTTGTCGTTAATTAGCTCATTTCAAGATCGACTTGCTTGCGACAGTGTATACAATAATGAGTTGGCAGCTTCCATTCAAATCATGTGGATTTGTTCGTAAAGATACTGCAAAATTTTGTCACATCCTTCAGCGGATAATGACTACTCTGAAATTGCATAAAATTTCGACCGATACCTTCATGACTGCTGCAATGTGAATAAACCCCTATAGATTTTTTACTTCAAAAAAAAAGTGAAATATTGCAGCAAAGAAATAAGTAGTTGAGAATTTCTAGAAATTCTAAAGGCATATATAATTTCATCGATTCCCTTCGTCGATGCAGTTGGTAACCATGCTTAGGACTGATCCTTTGGCGGAGCAGCCGAGAGTCCAATCAGTTTTCGCATACTAGGCGAACGCTGTTTCTGCCGAGCTATTGCCCCCGTTAGTGGAGAAGTATCTATTCAACTTCGTTGTTTAAGCGTATATCGTATTACGGCAAACTAAATGTTACCTTCAATGTCGTTGAATACTGTTATTAGGTTTTATGAAAAACGTGTAGGTGGTAGCTGAAACGCATGAATGAAAAACGTGCATTTTGTGAATTATCGCTTATTGAATTTACTAGAAATTATTAGTCGTTTGGAAAATCCAAACAATTTTCATTATCACTCACGGTTTTCAACGCATTCTCTATACTGTCAATTACATCCTCCCCGCAACCCCTTTTCCAATGAAGCGAAGTTATCTTTTACTATGAAAAGAATCGTACATAAGTATTCAAAACTGTTTCAAATCCAGCTGAAAATCTTAAGCCGCAAATTTAAAAGAAAAAAAAACAATGAGCTGCACATATAAAAAACACAGACATAACAAGTTGTTGGACGATGAATGCGATAATGCATCACTGTTTCAACACACAACAATTCGTTCGAACTTTTTAATGCTCGAATTTGAAAACAAAGCAACAAAGAGTTATTTTAAAAACTAAAAGAAAACTGCACGAGATCAAGAGCGACAAAAATAACCAAGTAATTGCGAATTAATTACGAAAGAACGTAAGTCGAAATAGTTCATCAGATAGGCTGTCATAATATGCACGTTTTGCGTGAAACGCTCCATTTAGCCTCCATACCTAGCTAGCTGCACAGTAGGAAAGATACGTTTAAGCAAAGCAATGGTCGGAATTATAATTAGGAGAAAAAAAAATTATTTTTAAATTTCGCATTTACTACACGCTAAAGATCTGACGGATTATCTAATTGTGCCCATAATGAACGGTACTACATTGTATTGAAGAGAATAACTAAATTGTATTGAAAAGTAAAGCGAACTGACGTTTTGATGGGCTTTTGGTTGTGCGAATTCGCAACTGAATTGATCGCATTTTTGGAGGCAAAAATCTTTAAGTTTTGATTAAAGCTCATTTCGCGATAAGAGAGTTTCCCAGTTTGATGCCTTCTGCTTCAGCTCTCTCTCTCCCCCTCTCTCTCTATCTCTCTCTGTGAATGGCCACATGAACAAAGAATAAGTAGCACATAAAGTTAATGAGCCAGCAGTCAAAAATGGCAGTGGTTGAGTGAATTAGCGTAGAATGTGGAATAAACGATTCGAGAAACGTGACGATGCAACCAAGAAAATAGACGATTGCCGCATGGACGCATATGAAAAGTGAACGTGGGCACAGCATGACGCTTCATTAGTCCATTAAACGAGGTTACTCCATTGACAGCAATAATAGTAAACGACACGAGAAGAAATGTCTCGGAGTGCATGCATCGGGTATGCAGACATTTCGACGGGTTTATATTTGTGTTTCTTATGTTAGCTCTTTCTTTAATGTCTGTTTTTGGGGAGTTGATTTAGGTAGCCTGACAAGATTTTCGGGAAGAAATACCCAAAAAGCTATCTGGAAAGGAATCGCATTTCAAAAAAAAGAGGTACGCATTCCCGTATAGAATTATAGACGAAGAATGTGTTGTATTTCCTGCTTCCCTTACAACAGCATTTCTCAAGACTTCACTAGAGAAAATGCTTTCAAAGAAATTTTTTTGGAGTTTTTGACGAAATCCCTTTTTTTTCCACCAAAAAGTAAGGAAAATTGGACAGTTACGTTTTAGCGGAATTTCTGTTCGTTGAAATACGTTCTTCTTTCTTGCAACCAAACATCACCCCACCCCCATTGCTCACAGTAATTGTGCCGACAAATCACGTATTCTTGAAAAACTGACTCATTTTCAGCTACCTTTCGTGGTAGGAACTTAGTGATACGTTTACCCATCATCATCGAGTTTATTCAAATACTCCTGAAACCCTCTTCAATTGCACCTCAGCTACTGAAACAGTTCTTTCAGTCTCTAATGAGCAAGGCCTGCCCTTCATTACCGTTTCACCTGTTCGCATAAATAGGTGAAACATTAATGAAGGGCCCGCCTTGCTAACTGTATTGTGATGTTACCATAGAGCAATCCACAAGCAGCATACAGAGTTCGAAGAAAGCTGGACATAACCATTATCGCGAAAAAAACGCTCAGGTGCCCTCTAAACGATAAGTTCACTGAGATAAAACTGTAATCGCTCAAGTCGAACATCGACTGTTTCCAGCAAGTTATTCATGTGCACGAAACTTCGACGTTTTGAATTCTCTCTTGCCTAGAAGCCATTCTTTTCCACCACTGATTTGAGGACCCAATCCAGAGCTAGTTTTGTCCCAGCATTTCACCATCCCTCCCCCTCCCCCCCATACTCGCTCATTTAACAGCTATCACCTAAACAGAACCATTCCGGAAGGAGTCTATAGGACAAAGAACACAAGGAAAAAATATGAAAGAAAATAGGCGGTACGTTTCAGAATAGCGGTACAGCACTTGCACCTCGTCATACAGACTACGGACGAGAGTTTCCGCTGCTTTGATCAAGAATCCGCATTTTTTCAGTAAAATGCACACGCCTTCCAATCACCAAAAAAAAAAAAAAATCTGTCTATTTAGTAAATTTATAGGAAGATTTCTTTGGCATAAAATTTTATCCATCAAGAGCATGCGTCATTTGAACCCCCAACTCTCACCTACCTCTTTCTGCCTAAATTTCCCATCGAGCTGGGGTACACCAGACACGGTTGCGTCATCACTAGTAGTACCGCCATTTGCACTACTATTTTGATTAAAACATTCAACTGTGCTTTTCTCCCCGAAGGAGCGAACGCACTGTACTTCCCTATTTCACAAATACGCGAAGGTTACTGTGCATTACTTGGAATTTTCGGTTCAGTACAGATATTGCGCTGTACCGTGGCACAGCACGGTACGTAACGTAACCGACAGTTAATTTGGCCTCAAATGATATCAGTGAAAATGTAGTGCGAGAAAAAGAAGCGAAAAAGGCTCAAAGTGATTACTTTTACTTTTACTTTCCGATAGCGGGTGTGAACACGGACATGTCGTACCTCCTACCACACGTTGTACTATCTATACGTCCAAAACTGGCGACTGTACATGCACTTCATATACTTTACAAGATCTCCAGAAGTACTGCACTGCAGCGTTTTCCATTTTAAAATGGTACAAAAATTCTACTGCATTGATCGTACAGTGTAGCACAATACAACAAAGAAATACTCTTTTTATACAAGCAGCAGCAGCATCACTGATTGTCGACAACGTTCGCTTGTTCCTTACTGCATTTAGCAAGGCCAGTATACGCACAATCGAGCGAAAAGCGCATGCTGTACCTACAAATGCTAAATAACGTATCGTACCGCCCCGAATTGATTCCTGCTTTCGGGACTTCGTGAACAGTGACCCCTCTTTGGCTTGCTTTGGTCGAGGAAAAGCACAGTAATTTTATGTAACACAGCTAACGTAATCCGTAGTCGATCTGGATAAAAATAGGTTGGTTGGGGTGCAAGACTGGTATAATTCATGCACCCCACGGTATAGTGATTTATAGATGAAACATAACGGGTTGCAAATCTGATCACCATTCACCGTCTGTAATGGCACTGTTTCATTGACGAAATTGCTAATGGCTGATAAAGAAGCATGGAATGCGTGTACTTATGCCACGACTCATGTACCACTGATACAGTCAAGCAGTGAAGTGAAGGCCGAAAGTGGCTAATATTATGTACTAATTGCAATCGATATAATTTGCAATGTGCAGACAAAAGTGCCACGACCCTTCCAAGTTCGTGGCCATGCGTCACAACAGATAAGGGACGCTGATATCCGGAAGTGTTAAAAGGGGCTGGTAATCGTTCAATGCAGAAACTAGCTGCATATGATGGAAATACCCAATCGGCAGAGAGGATGCTCGTCTATGATCCTTGCCCGAAGAAATAACGGATCTGTTGAGCGGAAATTTGTGTGGAAAACTTTTGAAATAAACCTTCTCCAGCACAACAGAGAACAACTACTTCATAGTATGACAGATCACAATTTATAACATTTATAAATGAAAAATTACGATGAATGCGATGAATGATTTTATACAAATAACTCTCATATCAACGAAGTTCCATTCGGCATCACTACTGCATAGACATGAAACGCAACGGGAAATTAGCCGGCAAGGCAATCCTGTTCCTAAATGAGAAACCCAACCAACCCATTTGTTTACACTGTGAGGGAATTCGATAGGCCAAACTATTGAATGGCATTGTGTTTCAATATGTGCGCATGAATCAAATGGTACCCGCGCAAATCACACGGATTTACCAGATTTGGTAATCAAATTCACTCATCTTGCTATCCAGTAGTGCCAAACTTTATGAATGGACCACAAAAAAAACCTTGAAGGAATTATGATTTAATATGATAAACCCTAACAAAAACGCTCAAAACAAAACGATGGCGAACTAAGCGTTTAGGAAGATGGTAACGAAAATGATTGCAAAGAGAGCCAGGGTTTATCTAAACCTTTTCACACAATCAAAGCAAGCTATAAACTCACAAAAAATTATATGTAAATAGGAAAAAAAGAAAAAAAACCCAACTAAAACAAACACTCCGAATGGAATTTGTTCATCTGTAACATCGAATGTCTTGAGCATGGAACAATCAAAATTCTCAACCGTTATATTATTGGCGTTTCGCATGGATATGAGGAGTATTTACTCAGATTTTGAATATTTCTTTAATTATAAGCGCATAAAGATTTATCATCCAAGACAAAAAATAACCCATTCAAATGCAATAATAATTTCGTGCCTTTTTGTATGATGCCCTAGGTAAAGAAAAGAAAATTTTTCGCTGCCTTTATGGTTAGTGTACTCGGAAACTTTCAAATTTTAAAGAATCAAGGGTTTACTAAACACGCATAAACAAAGAGAAAATAAGGAACGCAAAAATTTATAAAAAAGACGCATTGTGCCTACACAGAGCGTACAACAGAAAATGAAAGAAGGCGAAACGCGACTCCTGTCTCAAAGCACCTTTGAGCAGCGCAAACAAGCCAAAAACAATGTCAATATAACAGTTAGAACCGTTACCTATGAACAGAACTCGTAGATGTCTTCCGCATAATTCCTACCCCCACCCCCACCCCCCTCCCACCTCTCAATGATTCGTCTGACGGCCGTGACAGGAATTTTCTTCATGACGCATTCTTTTCGCCATCTTGCCTTTTACGCAGAAGTGTGAAGGAACGGCGGTTTTCAAACGGATAGTACTGCCAGATTTTCAGCGGGATCCTCGTCCGTTTTCGCACTTCGAAAACCACGATGAAGATCAGATAAGACTCCCTAACTGAGAAAAAAAAAATCACTCATCCTCCTCCCCTTCCTCCCACTTAGACGGAGCAGAGAATCTTTAGATGAATGAAAATCCTTCGCGCGGAATTCTCTTTTCAGAGAAAGCGTGTATACTTCCCCTTTACCCCTCTTCTTCTCAGCGAACAATACCGAAAGCACCTGGGCATGTGCAAAAACAAATAACTCATTTAACCGAGTCTTTCAAACACGGATGACTGCGAACCGATGCCGATGCGCTTCTTGTTGAACGGTACGTAAACGCCACGTGATATTCGAGAGGTCACTGGTATTTTTTTTCGAATCGATCCACTAGCCCCCACCTAAACGATTTTATTTCAACATAACGACTATATTACTGTTTTCACAGGCACTTGGCATTGTGTGGCAGTCGTTTTACTTGTTCAGCCCACTCCTAAACGGCGTTGCAATGGCCCGAGTCAATTCAGCATTCAAGAAAGGAAGAGCGACGACGTAAGAAACCACATATTACACCTTCTGTACAAATCCTACCAAGAAATAGAGTAACGAATAACCAGTTTTCAAGAGGCCTTTTCGTATCAAGGGCACCCACCAAACAGAGACCCCACAACGTTAGCAACTGCACCTACGCAAGATGCTTTGGTGCTGCCAAAGTGAATATTGGTTGTAAGAGGCAAAAGAAGCCGCAAAGCATTACGGAAGGGATTCTGAAAAAACGTGGCTATATGGAGCAGGTAATCCTCTGTTGCCGTTACAATACCCGCCTAAACTACATAATCATAAACCACCTTATCAGCCCGCCCCTTAATGTTGGGTCATTTGGTTGCGAGCCAAACTTTCAGCTGCATCGATGTTGTGACTCTGTTACTCTTCTCCGTCTCCTCTTCCTAGTTTTCAAGAAGTAGCTGAAAACAGGAGTACAACTTGTGACTACTCCTCCCAATCGAGTGCTTGGTTGGGGAGTGTAAGTCCGCTCATATATGACCGCACATCGAGAAATAACATCGGTGGGATTCCTATTGTTTGCTGGCGATGGCTTGGTTCAGATTTGTTCAATTTGCCACATGCAAGCGTGTGAAAAAAAAAAGGATAAATAAGAGAAATTTAGGCGAGCACACCTGTTCGATCTATCGCTGTTTGAAGAAAAATCGCAAAACATTCTATCTTGGATGTAAAGGATATGCAAGAAAATGATAAACAAGCATAGTTTGAAATTAATAAGGCACTATAAACGTGTTGCAATACGGATAAGAATTTGGTAAACTCTCAGTAAAGCTAAATACAAGCAATTCGGGAAAATATGCATGACATTTTTAATAGAATAAAAGCTGACCGTAAGGTAATACGTCAGTACTTCACCTCTTGTTCTCATAACAAACTGTCAATTCCTGCACAAGATATTTTGTTGCCTCATACATCTTAAAGCAATTCCAGTATCGAACGAACTCTAAGTAGCCAAAAAAAAAAATCGAAATGAAAAAAATTTTCACCTAATAATTTGTCGCCAAGATTATCAGAATATCAAACCACAACAAACGTGCATTCATCCCGGAAGTGTTTTGAATATAAATAAAAACCAGCCCATCAATGATCTGCTTATTGGTCATTTACGGTATGAACATCACGCACAATAAAACGACGAAGACGAGTGAGCTGCTCGCTAACATTATCTGCGCTATTTTTACTTTTATGTTTAGCCCAAACCCTATAGTTTTTTAAATATAAGCTTGAGTCCTAACAAGCTGGGCACAAAAAACAGCAAATATTTAAATGCTACTATGGTATATTTGACGCAAAACTTTACAAACCCTGAAGCTGAGGTTTTGACGCTGTGACCCTCTGATGTGAGCACCTCCTCTACGCTGGATGCGGCTGCCAGATGGACCCTCTCGATCCGAAATACGCACACGAAAAACGGGCTCTTTCGCCCTCACCGCTTCCGCTTCCGCCTCCGCAAGCGCTCTACGTATGAAATTCGCTCCATTCGCAGTTCGCTTCTCGCTGAAATTGATTTTCCATTCATCGTCACTGTTTTTTTTTGTTGGCAAAACTAACAAATTCTTGTGGATAAATAAGCATCTCAATTATTTGGTTATAATACGGTGCACTCAAGACAAATTTACTTCCCACTATACTGATTGCGGGAACACTTTCCTCTTTCTTAAAAAATTTGATAAATAGGCACGCCTCTGTCATTTAAAAAAATTTTCACATTATTCTTCCCCTTCCCCCCTCTCTCTTCCTTACGGTCGCGATCTCCGCCCGAAGTCACCCGCACCCCCCCCCCCCCTCCTCCTACATTTGAAGGGTGGGGGACGGACGAGGAGTAGGAGGTAAAGGGACCATGACAAGTTCATCTGTGTTTGATTACAATGCCAGCCAACGACGAGCGGTCTGGGGCCTCGTTTTCCGTAAGATTTTTCTCCGATTTCTTTCTATTTTCCAGTCCACTCTCTTTAAACCAATGGTATTTTGAAACCATGGCTACTCCAGCTGAAAATCGCGCTGCGAAATGCAGGTGGCACAATCAACTGGAGGAGGTAAGCTCATCGACAGTTAAGATGCTGAGAGTATAAACCTAAGGGAAACAAACAGATATTTGCCAAAGCGTTACACCTCCTAGTTTGGAGCCCATCAAAACAAGTCAATTAAGGCGGCTAATTTTAACAAGATAAGGCAGGAGGTCATTGTGACATTTTGATTTTTTAGCTTACCTTTGGTAACGAGTTGACTCACTGCGGCTTAAGTTGCAGACGGTGGGTGCTTGAGGCATCGAATCAGAAACGAGACCCTGTACGCCGAGACGTTCGTAAACATTATTCGTCGTTGAAGATACCTCTTTAAGAAAACATTTTAAACACAAGCGCCGATGAACTCTCCATTGTCTAGTGGAATTAGAAAAGATAAATCTGCGATAAAGGATGGCCAAGAATACACCAATAAAAAAGTGCTGCTCAAAGAATAGAGCAAAAGCCAACATACTGACTCACTCCAGTTTGTAGAACGGTTAGGAATGGGCTTAAGCAATGCCGAACTATAAAGATACCATACACCGTTCCCCAATAAGAATTTAACTGCCAATGGGCGAGTTGAACGTGGAACGGCTTAATGCAGCAAACGCCATACGTGAATGAGCCGTAGCGCATGTAGTGTTTAACTGGTACCTGGTGAAGCGATTACGAACTTTTTGTGCAGATCTCGATTCGAAATCGGTTGTACTTCCTTACCAGATTGACGAACTCCAGTGAAGCCACGTTTCAGGAGACCTTAAAATGCAAGGAAGCGTTATTTTATTCAGTCAACTACAATGACTTTCAATGTTTGTTTAGTGCATTTTTTCTCCAATATTATCTATCACGCCAAACGCCTAAATGCAAGAATCGCTGATCTTACATGTAGACAGCTAAACCCCACTGACATAGACTTGGCCATAACGGTTTGGAATGTGAGGCGTAACTTGAAAAGATATGGGAAAAGAAAAGGAAGGAAAAGAAAGAGGACCGTCTCACGACGGTACAATGTTACATAGGTATCCAAAGCGGATAAAGTTGCAGAAATACCCGCAGATCTCAGCTGGTTGTGCTTAGCCATAATGGCTCTTGTTTTAGGCGTGGTACCAGCTGGCATAAGAATGTGGTAGATATCGTCACGATCTGGGGCTGCACGACCACGTCCACCTTTCGACAGTTCTGCAGCTGTAATGAGTAGGGTTTTAAATATATGACTATTATAACTATGTAACGCACGCACAAATGCATTTAGCGGAGAAACCTCTAAGAGAAACTGCTCGTTGCAAATGTCTCGAATCATATTTCAACACTTGCCATTTGCTGCTTAGACTAAAAA
>JPKZ01000592.1:279548-305208 GCA_000803305.1 Toxocara canis
AGGAGGGGGGGGGAGTGGAGAGGGGGGGGGGGGGGGAAGGGGCAGTGATATTTCGAAACAGATGTCCAGTCGCAATGACTCATTTAATGTAGGCTAAGTGGGATGCATTCTCTATTTCCCCGCTCACTCTTCCCTTCCACCTCCGCTTCCTCCCTCCATCTGCATGCGTTTAGGCTACGCAGAGTTTCTCTGTCAATTCTTCTTTAATATGAAGGATTGAGCATTGACTTCCCGAGAAAGTTTGGAAGGAAGAGCGCATTAAAAATAAGAAGGGGTTGAAGAACTAACGTTTAGATATTCGACCCGAGAAGGCCTCGCAAAAAGTGGCAGCGAAATGAGAGGAAGGGAAGTAAGCGGAGATTTTGGTAATAATTCCAGTAAATAACCCAATTTAGTTGCATTGACAGTCCTCGCTCACCATTTTCTACAGTCATTTAGCGGAATCATTTTTCTTTTATTGGCAGTTGTCATAGTGTTACGAGAATCTGCGCTTAACGCTTTATTCAAGTTTCACACTCACCTTCACTATGTTTCTTTCAGTTCGAACGCAGGTACAGTTTAGGGAACTGTTGATCGGCGAAAAGAATTTTCAGAACCCATGCTTATCAAAAAGTTGAAAGGTCGTTTTCAGAGCATGATTGTAAATCCCTTAAAACTAAACGCATATAAGAAATGAGCGAATTAGAAAATGAAAATTGTGCATATGGTTTGGTTTTTTGTATACACATACTGCATTCAGATTTTGCGTTTTAAATTTTAAATTTCCTGAAATTTTCAGTGTGCACCTTAAAGAGGAACAGTGACTAAAATCGTTTTTTTTTTTTCGTGCTCAGGTATTCATTCACTATTATGACAAACTTTTTTATTCCGAGGTTCAGTAAGAGGTGTTAGAGAGTCACTCAAAATCTCATATTGCTTAGAATATGCCTCTGCTCGATGACATGGCCTTCATAGTAACTCCGTTCGTTCATGACAAATGCATTCTGAAGCAACCAGAATATTTTGGTAGGTTGCTATGTGAATCCTTTCTACTTTTTTTTGGGGGCTTATGTGGCTTTGCTGGGTATCAGTCTGTTACCGCAAACACATCTGCATCTAACAACACTTATGATGAAACATTATAGAATGTGGAAGAGGAAAAGTTTGCCGACGTTCCTAGCGCTTTGAACTCGTTGTTTCTTCTGTTTATGGGTGGGCATGTTGAATGTAAGCCCGCTATTCAGCCCTTCGTTTTTCCCTTATGCGTTTCGTACTTTTCCATTCCTCCTCATCATTCAGAAGAGGTAGTCATGAATTTCGGCTGCAGCTATCGAGTTAACGTGAAAAAGAATTGTCGGCAAAAGGAATTCTTTTGTTTCAAATGCATATCACCTCCTTTAAGTTTTTAACAGTTATATTGCGGCTTTCAACCGCGAATTCCGTAAACACTTTCTGTAAAAGGGTTTACAGAATTCGCAGCTGAATTTAAAAAAATGCAGTAGATTTTTCAAGATTTCATGGCTTAAATTATTCCATAATATACTTCTGGTTGGGCAGATGTGTCCCGGGAGGATTGCGGGTTTGAGATCTTGAGCTCCTTAAGATCTGCGATCCAGTACTAACAATTTTAATAATTCTTGGCATCAGCTACTTTTCCTCGTTCACTCTGTGGGTGAGGTAATCTAAAACTAGACAGCTACCATAGAAATGATCTTTTTTCTTCATGAGACCGATCCATAGCCACCTCCTTCTGCTGTCGTCTGGGATGGAAAAAAAAAGCCGAATAGCGAGAGAAATTGAATGAACGGTATTGGTCTATTGCAGAAGTGGTGTCGTTGGAAGCCCCTAGAGTGGAACAGAAGCCGTGCTTAATGCCGAAGCTGTTCGGGAGCAGCCCTCTTCCTGAAATGCGCCATGAAATGTATGCTTCCTTTTCTTTTCATTTCATTTCATTTCTTTTCATTTCATTTCATTTTACCTTCTCTTACATTGCTTCTCGCTTTCGCTTTGGTTCTTTGCTACGATTGGTCGTTTGCTTTGTTTGGTTTCCTCCCACAGATCGGGTAACCGTAATTTTAACGGACTGATAGTTCGTACGCACCGACAGTTTCCTTTGCTGGAATTATCTCGCTTCCCAATGTGGAAAATGGCTCACGAAAGGTTGCCATTGATTGTGGGTCGAAAATCTTTCCAAATTTTTGAAAATCGAAGAAAGCATATTGAGCATATTGAGACGCTGTTTCTTAAGAGCACTGGCTGTCTGATTGTTTATGACGTCAGGGAAGCTGCTTTGGTCATTCATTGTTTTTCACGCTTAATCGGCTCATAGGAATGGTTCAGGAGGATTCAAATTTCTTGATAAGAAGTAGTTTAGTGTTTGGCGAACTTCATTCCAAAAAGGACCTTTTTGAACGTGTTAATTGTTTCTCACTGCAAAAATGCAAATACGACTGCGTTTAATTGAAATCTGATGGTAAAGAATAGCAAAATTCATTTCTTTTCGAAGCTACATTTCTGATGTTGGTGTTTTAGATCTCATGGATTACGCCGAAATCTCCGGATTAAAGTTTTCAATGCTTTGTGGTGTTTCAGCCCGGATTTTTGGAAACTTCCGTTTTTGGAATGTCTTTTCGCATTGGCCAACACATCGGGACGGGGTTTATTCATTATGTACATTTACATATACATGCATATATTTGCATATCAATATATATATGTATATATACATATGTATATACATATATATATGTATATATACATATACATATATATATATATATATATATATATATGTATAGTGTACATAGCCTCGGTACCACCACTGTCAAACGCTACAATCAAGATGGACTATGCGTTTGATTTTTTTTCAATATTTTATGATTCCGTTTTTCGATCGTCGTGTTTTGATATGGGCGGGGTGCGCGTGGAGCTTGTGGTCCGGCAATCTTTGGCGGCAGACAAGTTTTTGCTGCAGCAGGAGTTTTTGGGTCTCTCTTAAATGAGATCAAGGCTGTCTAATTGGAGCGCTCTTGTTGAAAGCCATGCCATAAATCTGAACTGAGTTTGCAGGAATTTTTGTATGAGAAAGAATTCACCTCGTTCGTCGAATTTTCATAGTTTAGTCAAGAATTCACTCACTGCACAGCCAGTTTGATAACATTCATCATTAATGGGCAGTTGCAAATCAAATTTACTAGCCTAGACTATTTTCAATTGCAGGCCTTCTAAACCGCCGATGCTGACGGAGAAGCCCGTTAAGGAGACAGCAAAGGCTCGTTGTTTTATAAATCGTTTGTTGTTGTTTCTTTTTATCTGTTTCTATCCTCTCCCCTCACCTCGCGTGTTTTTTCACATTTCGACTCATACGCATGTTTGCTTCCATCTGCGCGAGTCGACTTATGACCATATTTCGTCGGCCATCGCGGACCCAACAAAACCATCTTGTTCACCCATCTTACTGTTGTATACATATATATATATATATATATATATATACATATATATACATAAATATATGCATGTATATATATATACGTATCCATGTTTACATATATATTTATATGGGTACAGTTTGTATATTTGTATATATGTGTCCATATACGTATCCATACATATATTTATGTATATGTATGCATATGTATATATATATATACATGTATATATATATACACATGTATATGTATATATATACATATATATATCATATATATATATATATATGTATATGTATATATACATACATATATACATATATACATATATGTATATATATACATATACATATATATAATATGTACCCACATACGTATCCATACATATATTTATATATTATATATATATATGTATATGTATATATACATGTATCCATATACGTATCCATGTATACATGTATATTTATATGGGTACAGTTTATAGCCTATAAATAGCGGAGATGCTAATCGATTTTCGTGAGGGCATGACTCGTGGCCGCTGTTATTTTCCTACTTGCATATTTCTTGGCCAATCTCTACAAGTTTCGTATGTGCCTATGAACTCTCTCAAAAGTTGTGTTGCGTACTCGACGTTGCGTTTCCATTCACGCAGCTCGCCAAGCTTTCTGCATCACCTGTTGTTGTGTAGGCGATCATTGCACTGGGCATAGCATTGTTGCTCTGGGAACGTCGAGGAACCAATTGTGCACTTGTCTTCGTCATTGTTACTTCGATTTATGACGAGCTTGACAATGTGCATTATCGTCTAACGGTACAATTTGCAGACTTTATGGGACCAGTCCAGCCTGCAGCATTGAGTCTTGATGTTTTTTTCTCGAGTTGTTATTTTTTGTCTTCCGAAATTTCCTTCTCCTACCTACTTGTAAGGGCTACACCTCTGTCGATCGGTTTTGGCGATTGTTTGAGCAGTTTGGAATGTCGAAATCATAATGGCAAATGTGCCTTACATTTTTTTTGTTTTCTTTCTTCTGCTACTTGTGTGCGGGTGACAGTAACCTTCGTTATATTTATTGTTGTTTTCAGAAAGAGCGCAAAAACAACAAGCGTGAAAGGCCAAAAATAAAGTCCGTGGCGATAGTGCCTTCGGATGATTCTGACTCAGACGCGCACGCGGCCGGTACATCAGCAACATCAGATTCTGCAAGGAAAGCTGACGTGGCAAAGATAAAAGAAAAGGAAAAAGGCAAGGAGGTTACGAAGGAAAAGGGTAACAGGGGAGGGCGTGAAAACGTGAAGCAGAATTCATCTAAACAAGTTGAGAGAGCGGCTGCAAAAACACAAGAAGGGGATTGGGCAAGCGGAAAGCAGGCTGAACTTCGAGGAGGCAGTGGACACGAACCAAACAAATTGGCTGATGCCGATCGACAGTTGGAATTTCGCTTCGAGCATGAGGAAGTGGGATTGCTGAAGTTGAAATGGGATTCGATAGACGAGGTGCACGGTACTACTAAAAGGCCTCTCTCCGTCATTGCTGCTCCACCTGGTTAGTTTTTTAAACGACATCGTTGTGCTTAACTGATATCTAGTGGCACTTAACTGAAGTATGTTTATTTATGCTTAATTGCAGTTCTCATTTGATTATGGTGCCTTTAATTAATTGCCTAACTCCTTAGGATTGCCTAGAATTGCATGATTGCTTAGAAAGAACAAGGCCGGGTGATATATTGGGCTAGCATAGGAGGGCAGCGAAAATCCAGTTCCCACCCACCTTCATGAAATTGCACGACAGCAAGGTTTGGCGGTATTGGTTCTGTAGTTCGTCGTACGAGAGTCATTGTGCAGTAAAAGGTGAGACAAACATAGGCAGAAGAAGTTTCAGTTGCACGAATTAGTGCGCAGTTGTATTATGAAGTTTTTTAATGGTTAATATTAATGGTGAGGTTTTATCCTTATTGCGAAGCCTGCAGTCAGTAAAAGTTGCAAAATTTTGTTGTTTTTGGAGTATTTGTACTCGTTGGTGTCGTTGATAAAATAAGGACATTGCCGTACATTCGACGTTCGCTATCCCGTCTGTCCCATTGTTCAAAACGGTCAAATTCCTACGCGAAATTTCCTTATGTAATCCCGTTATTTCTTACGTCGCTTCAATCATCCATCATTGAATCCTAAATTTTCATTTCGCAAGGGCAGACATCTTTCTGGATAAAGTCGCTATCAGTCTAGTTAGTCGCGGCAGAAATTGTCATTTTTCTCTTTCACGTTCCACCTGTTTGATATTTGGAAAATCTTGCAGTGGCTGCTTAAAATCCTGAAAAATTGGGTGGGCTATGAAAAGTTGTTGCTAGCGCAGACGAAATTTTTCTTCTGATACATTTGATTTTTTGGGGTTTGTTGGTACGTACTTTCATTTTTGCATTTATAGAGGAAACGCCAAAGATCACGGTGATACTATCAAGGCCGGATGTGCAAAAAGACTCCACGTTTTCTTCGAATGGTGCGTTTTGTTTAATGCTACTGCCTTAGCGATCACGCAAGATATATTATTTTAGTTAATTTTTCTACTGGGCATCTCTTTCCTTTATCGTTCAGTAATTTCCCTGTTTTATTGTTTTCTTGATTGGTTCGTGGAGGTGTTCGATTCTTGCTGTCCTCAGGACTTTCTTAGCCAAAAATTGCGTGTTTGGGGAACCCTCGCCAAACAGTTTCCATGTCATTTTCATACTTCTCTGGTTGCTTTCCGTTTCCGCTTTATCGGGACAGGCACATTTTCAACATCAGCAGTACAATTTCATAACGAAATGAAATTTGGTATTGAAATTTTTTGATGGAAAGGATCGGGTTGAAAGATTGCTGGGAATTTTTTTGATAGTATTGGTAAGTAGAAGGAAGCAGCTGGACACTGAAGGAATAGTAATGAAACAGTATAGAATTTATTAGGTGAGGAGGAGTTGTTCATGCGATGAAACTTTTTGCAAACGAGACGAAGAGGTTTGCAATTGTTCGTAACTTCTTGAATGTGAGTTTGCATGCCATTCGTATGGACTTTCAGTTAGAACAGTTTCCGAATAAAATCCGTCAGGGAAGGGGGAAGGGTCGAGATATCGAGGAGTGTGATGAAGCCTGTAATAATAAACATACTAAACAGCTTTGAAAGGCACTACCTTAAAGTTTCTCTAATTTTTTTAAAAGGTCTAGTCTACTCTCTAGTTGACTGCGATCGTTGTAGAATGCGAAATATCATTATTTCGTACTTTCCTGACATCCATCACGTCGTTCGGATAGTCGAGTCAGACCGCTTTCACAGTGTACTGAACTTACGTGCGCTATAGAGTTTTTCCATTTATAAGTTCATTGCCATTTACGTGTGGTCAGTGAACACAGCGAAATAAGAGAGCGGCTGCGATAACAAAACGGTATTATTGTTTTCAGCGGTGTTATCTCCACAAGAGGCAAGCTACGCACCGGGTCAGGATGTAGTTAACCAAATACAGTTAAACAGCGTAGAAGAGTCCTTGATGGAGGGAATGGCTGCAAAGACAGCACCCGAGCTACCTCAAGAGGGGTCTACCACAGGGGACAGTTTCACTGTTGTGGACGGCAAGGACAAGAAAAAAAAGCACAAGAAGGTGGGCTTTGCCACTGTTTTATTACTATTATTACAGTCGGTTTTGTTTATACACTTTTAACGAAGAAAGATGACGGACACCATCTTCGTCGGTCTTCGTGTTCTTCGATCTGTTAACCTCCATTTTACCTGTCCATACATTTCAACCGAAAATCTGATGGCATCAGTACATTAAAAAAAAAATCGACTTGCTTCCTTTCGGAAGAACAGCTCTGCGGATACCGATCCCATTGTTTCATTTTTCGCCTGCCCCTTCCTCAAAGCATGTCCTTCGTCGAAGGTTGATGGTTCGACTCCGGCTGGTGAAGTGTGTTTTGTAGTCCATTATACAAAGTCAGCTAACCAGCTTTTTGAAAGCGAAATGTGCCAATTTGCAAAAAGCGCTCATCCTGTACCGAGAAAACCATAATCACAGAAATCATTCCAAAAGGTTCAGTTGATGAAATCTACACCTACGACTTTCCTTGCATTGAACATATCTGAAAAAACACTGGTGCATTGAACATACCTATTGTTCTTTAATTTTGTTGAATTTCTGTTCGATCACTCACCGGTACCGTGTGAAGTCTCGTACATAAACACTGTCCTCTCCTCCCCTCCCTAACCCCTCACCTCTCCGCCACCGTAAAAACCCACTTTCGCCACTGCTTCGTTATTATGGCTTTATTGGGCCACTAGTCTGTGATAAAATAATGGAAACGCGAACAAATTATGATATGCATATGTACTTGTTTAGTAGAGTGTTTCATTGGCGCTAGTTTGTCGTTTGGTTGACACATGCGGCACAGTAGATTTGCGCTGCAGATCCATATCCTGAGGCATTATGTGTGGGGTGACAATTGTTAGCGGTCCGGATGATCGTGGTGGATATTTCACTGTGTAAATATCTCAGCTGCGTTTGGGGGAAAGTTAATAGCGTTTTTTACTTCTGTACGTTTCATTTATGAAACTGCAGCCTCCTTACCTTCTCTACCGAAAGACGTCTCTAGAAGCGCCATAGATTATCAGATGAAGAGCTGATTTTGCTCCCTAAGATTGCTTGGCGGGAATATGATTTTAAGGATAAGGACCGTGCAAAAAGTCATGAGCATATGCATCGGCACAAAGATAAGAAGAAGGATAAGGAGCACCGGAAGGATAAGAAAAGGGAGAAGAGTACTAGGGAAGGACACGGCTGTGACGGAAAACACGAGATGAAGCGCCACGCTGATGAAACGGGTAAGCTTTCAGCTCTCGTTTTTTCATGTTCCTAATGTACTGGGCAAACGCTTGCTGGAGACGTAAATTAAAGCTTGTTTGTAACTCAGAACGATTGAAATGGTCGTAGCTTTCGTTAAAGCAGGCTTAGAAATAAGATTATTCACCTTTGACTTGTTGAAGCTTTATTTGGATGGCCATGATAAGACTGGTTTTTGTGAGAAAATCGGTGAACACTCTCGTTTTAATAGTTTTGGAGCTTTATGGATCTAGCAGATGCTGATGATATATCGCGTTCAGTGAGACCTGACAGGTTTATGTTTTGGAAATCATGCTGTGGTCTGCAGTATTACAGAATCGAACCAGACATATCATACTGATGGCGATCGAATATCGTGCCGATGGCTACCTTTACCGCTTAGCCAGCTCACTTCCAATTTAATTTATGATTCAACCTGCAGAGGCGATTGATGGGCAACCGCTGCCAAAGGTGCCAAAGCTGAAGATCATAATCGGTGGTGGTGCGAGCAGCGTGCAAGCATCGCCTTCCAGCACTGGTTCCCCTCTTGCTTCACCAGTCACCAGCGAACAGCTCATACTCAAAGTGAAACCGCTCACCTCTCAAGAGTGAGCATATCTCTTTTTTAGTCTCATTTTTTTTTGTCTTGACATATTCGATATGTAGAGGTGGGTTATCGAAAAAAACCAACAAGAGCGTAGCACTTTGAAGAGTCGGCAAAAAAGTGAATGTAACTTTCACTTCATAAGCAGATTAGTGCAAGCTAAACTTCTTTTTAAGTGACTGTTTGTTCCTAGATGCGGAGTTCCTGAGCCGAAAGCGTTTAAGCTTTTCAAAATCGACGTGTGCTAAGATGCTAGGGCGTTGGCAAGCAAGATCTGAGATGCCCTTTTAGTGACGTCTGAATTTTGATAACGTCTTGGAGAAGGACAAGAATTTATTTGCAACGAATGACGAATAGCGCGAGTCAAAAAAGTTTAGAACCACAAATGAGGAAGAGCTCCAGGTACGATTGTTATGCATTTCGTAACAAGTTACGTCTGACGCCTGTCAAAAAATAATGACGTGCCCATATGCGAGGGTTGCTTGTTGTGGCTGAAAATCCGGAATTCCAAGCGCTGTAACACGCAGTCGCGCTTTTCTATTGCAGCTTAGCACGCAGCGCTCTTAGGTTTTAAGGGATGTGAATATTTGGCTTTATTGTAGCTCGGGCTATGATTCGCAGTCTCTGTCACCGGGTGCTCCTAAGCCGACGGTGCAGCTGAAGCAAACGACTACCGGTGATGCAAACTTGAGATCAGTTGAGACATTGGTTCATGCGGCGGAGAGAGAGCCAGCGGGTGCACCGCAGTCGGATAACAAAAAGGTTGATGAAAAGGAGCCGAAGCGTCCTCCATGTGTTACTAAGGCTGAGGTATGCGCTTGCTTTGTGTTGCTGGAACACTTCTTTTGCTTGGATGGACAAAAAGATGTTGAGCACTTAGATTTCAATTGTAGAGTAATGCGGCTTCAAATTTTGATATGCAAGGTTTTGATTTTATGCCAATATTTCAGCATCGTTGTCGCGCAGAATGTCGACGTATTCCAAAAAACGTTTCTTATTTGTATGATGAGAGCCTTTTCGTAAAATTTAACGATCAGTTTGAAAATGGGATGTTAAAGGTGATAAAAACAGAACAAATTATATAAATCGGATGTGTGTTCCTGGTGGTTCGAAGAATGGGCAGAATGAACGGCGTTTTACTGTCTGTGGTATTGAAGTTTTCTCTGCAAAAAATCAGCGGCGTTTTTTTTCTTCTTCATATCAAGTCGTTGTGTTAATCGTTCGCTTCGCTTATTGGAACCTATGCTGGTTACCAACTACCATCCTAATCTCATTCATAGCGGGATGCTAATTGCAGTTTTTTGATACGGATTGCAATGAGGTAAGATTCTCTACTGAAATGAGAGAGCGATGTAGAGAGAGGGAGTAGAAACAAACTTTGTGCGCACACTGTTCTTATGTCGTGTATTTTTCACGGAGAAAAAAGGGTCAACTGTATACAAAAAGTTTTGTTGGCCAGCGCATTATTTCAACACATTTTTTAAAAAGAACGTTGCTTAACGTCAATAATTTTCAGCTGAAAGCGATAACGAAAAGTCCAAAGAAGAAGCGCTTGCCTCCGATTATGGCCAAGTCGAGGAAGGAGTAAGTTGGCTGTTTGTCGTATTTTAAGGCTATGGATGGCTCGCTTTTTGTGTGCGTTTGCATCGCTGTCTAGGTCGCTGCTTTTGCATTGCTGCATCGTAAATCGGCTTTTTTTTTTAGATCACCATCTCTTCAGCAATCCGTAGATCGTTACCAGCGGTTTATGCTGGACATCTTTTTTTCCAAATGGAGCATTTTCTAATGATTTCTTTATGCGGTTCTTAGTTGTTAGACCTGTCAGCTCTGTTGTGCAGTTTTGCAATATGTATGCAACGGTACTGTTGAAATGTGAAGGTTAAGAAAATCCGAGCGAAATGCATCTGTACTGGCTGAGTCGGTAGAACGTCTGCCCTAAGCAGTCGCATGTTCAAGGCCTGGCTGCGAAAGTAGTTTCCGTACCCCTCCATACAAATGTTTTATGGATTTTTTTTTGCTGATAGATTCGGTAAAGCGCGGCGCACTTGTTCTTCCATGTATTTTTTCTAAGAGAATACCATCTGGCGCACGGGATTTCAAGTTTTTCGAAACTGAGGAAGTTCATTGTTTGTCTCATGAATTTTTTGAAAGTTCTGGTGCCTTTTTCGATTTTTTTTTTTGGTTGGGGGAGGGGGAGAGAGATGGAAGGATTTGATTATTTTAAAATTGCATCATCCTCTGATTTGCGTTGTGACCTAATGATAAATTTGGTCCCGTTCTTGTAAATCGTTTGTTTGGGACGCTTTATCATGTTTTATTGTTCTTAATCGTTCCCTGCTTCCATTTGGGAAATCTGTAGATTGTGTAGGTCGCCGTTTCGTTCGTCATTTCGTTCTGCCGGGTTTTTGAAGAAATTCAAAATAGGCATTAGAAAATTGAATGTGTCCTTTAACATATACCCTTCACGCGGCTACGCTTATTTGGTGAGCGTTTCCGGAAGTCAGGCACAATTAGCATAGGGCATATAAATATATTTGGAATAATGTTTTTTTTTTCTTGTTTTTCCTCGTTTTTGGCTTTCTTTTTTAAAGTTGTTATGCTAAAATCTCATCTCGTATCTAATATTTTTAGCTATTTAGCGGTTGGTATACTTACTTTTAGGTCGCATTGTATTTGTTTGGAAGTAGTATAAGTGCGAGAAACTTTGACGCTTCAGACAGGTGCGATATTTTTTAGCATCGCGATACGATTTCGTTCAACTTCACAAAGGCTTATATATAAATGAGTGTTGTCGTATGATACGTCTCGGTATACTAGATGCGGGCAATTGTTTGGCCAATATGTAGCGCTGCCGTTCCTCTGATTCATTTGCGCTGTTTTCATATTTTTATTGTTTCTTTTCAGTCTGCTCGCTTCCTTGCATGAAAGGCGGCGTTCTAATTTTCTTTTTTTTTCAGAATTTATGCCTTTTTAAGTCGGTTGATTTCTAGGTTTTCCAGTATGTAGTACGTTCATGCTACTCCAAAATTGTTGACTGCGCAACTTTTTTTCATATGAATCGCTTTAATTGCATTTTTTGAAGGTTAAATGAGCACATAGTTTTACTGATTGAATTTTTGCTATTAAAGAAGTTTTGGGGTGGATTTGAGTGATGGCCGTACGGACCCCCCACGTTGCATCCGTTATTTACGTTGTACCGTATCTGCGAATGCTTCAGATGGCGTGGAATTACAATCGTTTTAAGAGCAGTTTTGTTGTCATTTAAAATAGGACGGCATCAGAGCTGAGGAATTGTGTGAAAACGGTTGGCGCGCTAATACCATTAAAAGGTTAAGATGTGCATAGCAATTAGATTGCCCATGTCTTCTTTTCGTGCTTTTCTGATTGCCTTGTTTCATCAGTTCTTTGTTAACAGCGAGAGAAAAGCAACGGAATTCATTGTGGGAACTTCCTAAAGTGTCTTTTCAGCTTATACTGCTTTCTGTTCATATCGTAAATAAGAAGTTTTCATTTTTCATGTGTGGATGAAACTATTGGCTTTAGCGCTGTAGCATCCCACTGCGAAAGTTTTAGTTGTTTATGAGCTTGAAGCTGCGTGATCAGTGATTGGTGTTTTTATGTGTAAAAGAATAGGTACAGTTTTTTTTTACTATTTCAGTTACTGTTTTCCGTCATGAACGCTTAGCACGAAGTCGCTTTAGTTTTTCTTTTCTTTTTTTTTTTTCTCGTGAAGAGAGGGAATTTCGCTGAGAGAGCAGCTTCGATTATCCCATTCAACTCTTCTGTGCTTCTCATATGGTGCCTCGAAAATATCTCAGTATTTGTGATAGTTTTATTTCTAATATAGTTCAAACATTCCTGCTTTCTTTCTGTTTAAGAAGTAATCGTGGACATTCGCAGCGAACAAGAGGGGACAGTGAAGTTGCTGTTCAGTGAAAGGTGCATTGGAAGTAATCGACTAAGATAAAAAGCTTATGCGCAACAGAAAGACGACCAGAAAAGTCGGTCTTTATTGCGTTTGACCGAGTGTGGGATGTGTAGTTGAGAATAGCTGGCAAAGGGAGGTTTGTTTGAGTTGCTAATTTTTTATTGTTGAACTTATCTTTCACCCAAACGAAACGGTTTTAGCAGAATGCTTTCGTTCAGCGTGATTCATGTCCCATCCTGCATTATGTCCTTGGGCATTGTGCGGGTATTTTAATTGCTTCCGAAACTGTGATCATTCTCAGTTTCGCCAGTCGCACCTTAATAATGTCTTCCTTGTAGAGGAACTCATTCACCAAATAAAGGAAAGGGAGGGAGGATTAGGATCACCAGCTCTTGTAAGTTGTCCCCTTCGGTCAATTAGCCATTACGCTGCGAAGTATTGATCAGGGAGGAGTGAGGAAAAGTGACGAGGTGCTGTGGTTGAGCGGATATTCCACTCCTTCCCAACTTGGAATCTCTTGTAGGTGAGCTGTCTTTTAACTAGATCGCTGTGGTCGCATTCAAGGATGCATACTGGGGACCGTGAACTTGCTTAGATGAGAGCAGTGGAATGAAGCATGTCAGTGGCGAATGCATGCTTATTTATGCACGTTGGATGAGAAACGGATGTTATGTGGCGAAGCGTGCGTGTCTTTACCCTAGTCAACTATCGCACTCAGCGCATGCCACCTCGCGCCTTCATTCGCCATTTGGCCCTGCCAGCCTCTCTATGACGGCTGCTTTATTTGCTTGTTTTCACCTTTTGCATGCTTGCCTTTCTTGCATGCTGTGTGTTAGCTGGTTCCATGAAGATATCAGGATTTAAATCTCATTCAGCTCACATCCATTGTCTCGCCCACTGCTGTTCCGTCCCTTTTGCATTTCCATCTCTCTCCCGCTCTCTCTGTCTCTCTTTCTCCGCATCTTTTGAGTAATCTGAAGTACCGAGCCTAATACGTGCGCAGCGGTGAAAGTGAAAGCCGAAGGGTCATCCGAAGCGATATGGCTAAGAGAGACTGGACTGGTAAGCGAGAGGGAAACGAGGAGCTGTTGTATATGAGAACCTTACCTTGTTTTTTTTTTTTCTGTTACCGCAGGGAGAGAAAAGTGCTGAATTTTTATTCGACTATGTTCTTGGCTTGTCGATCGTAATTTCATCCTTTTTTTTTTAAATACATTTCTTTCCTGCGGTTTAATTTTTTGTTCGACTATTCCGAGATTCGTGTTGTTGTGTTATGCTCTCTGGTTGCACGTATTAAACGCTTCACTTGCTGTTTTTGCCAAACGTTGCTTTCTGGCACGTGATTTTATTGTGAAACTCATCGCTGCTTCTTTTTTTCGTTGTGGCTTCTTAGCTTGCATTCGTCAGAAGAACCGCGAAACAGAACACGATGGACGACACTGAACTGTAAGTTATCCAAAGCTATATCAGTTTACTTTTTACCCATTTCTGTGTCTCTTTGTTCGAAATATCGCTTCTTTAGTCACTTATTTTGGTTTGTGAGGATGGGTAGTGAAATTCTAATAGCTTGCTTTTTGTTATAGATGAGCTTCGCATCCATATTCCCCTTCTTCTTCCTCACCTCCCCTCTCCATCATTCCCTTCTCCCCCTAGCCCAAAAGTAAACCGATCAGTCGCAGATCTAAGACGATGTGGGAAAAGAGGACGAAAGAGAAAGCAAGAAAAATCGATGAAAGAAAAAGTAGTAGAGATCGATGCATATAGAAACTGAGGCCTTGATCAACCCTAGAAAGTGGGAGGAAGTGAGGTAGACAGGGGGAAGGCGGTGTTAAGTTCATCTATGCTTGTCGTTGTTTGTTTTCATCAGTTTTCTTTCGCCAAACTCATACTGTGGTATCAGTCGTTCTCGGTGAATGGTTACTGGAAGAGACTTTAATATGGAAAGGATATTATAATAGCAGTTGCATTCAGTGGGAAGTGGATGCTGCCTCCTTCATACGTCCGTATAACTAGTTAGCTACGAACGCTGTGTGGAGAGTGCTATCGTATGGAGTGCGCCAGGTCGCAGCTGCTTGCTCAATGGCAAATTTCGAAGTTCGAGCACAATGGGGGCGGCTTTCATGCATGCGTGCATTGAAGATGCCATAATTAGTGGATTTATTGGGGCAAGAAGACAACAAGAGTTCATACTTTCGTCCAAAATTTTGAAGTTGACATCCGGGTGCTTCATTTGACATGCAGTTTTCCCTAACGGCTGCATCAGTTGTCCTGATGAGGCGCTGTTTGGCAGTTGTGGATAACTCTGAGTCAACTATCCACTTATGTCTTATTCGTTTCGACGTTTCAGTCGTCGCGGGCGCATCCGGAGCGTGCTTGTCGGTTTGGGTGTGTGGGCACGCGTGCATACCTAATGAGAAGAACACTTGGTGCGCTATATCTTAGCGTTTTTAATTTGGCTGTTATGCACAAAATCAGAAGAGTGGGTAATGGCTTTTTTTCCAGAATGATTCCCAGCACTAGCATAAGGAATGATGTGAGATGTTTGCTGACGTTAAAAGAGAAAGGTGATGCGTTCGGAAGGTTTTCTATGACTAAACATTCGAAAACGAATCATTCATTTGGAAAATCGAAACCGTTGAAACGACGTCTTTCGGCTTTTATGATTTCCTGGTTTGATTTTCGGTTTCAGTTGTGTTCCCTTTCGCCAAACGCTTTTTGTTTTCGTTTCATATTTGTCGCTGATGGTGTTGGCTTTTGATAAGCATAAGAACCGCTGCTCTTGGTTTGGTCGCTTTTGTTATTGGTGAGACGTTTATCAACAAAAACAGAATCAGTTTGTTGATCGTTTTCGTATTCATAGACAGCAACGCTTCCATTACAGCTCCATTCGCAAGCGCTCTTTGTTCCAGTTTTTTTGTTCAATTAAGAGAAAATGATTATTCCTGGACGACAATTTTGCATATTTGTTTTTTAACTAGACAGGGGTTTTGGAACTTAGAGGATCGCATGGAGTTTTGGTGTTCTCTTCACTGATGGATGTACGATAACTATGTTAGCCCCAGAGAGGGTATTTCTACTTGGGGAGTGCTCAACTTCGACTGTAATTTAAAATTTATGCTATTTTAAGCCGTTAAGAATTTTGATTGTGATGGGAGTTTGCTGTGCGTGGTTTTCTTTCTTAGTAGGAGTGCTTAACAACAATTTTTGAAATAAATCATCGGATATTTCCAGCAAAATTGCGGTTAGGGAACGTTCGTAAAATTTAACAAGTTGAAACTTTGGTGAACACGATTGCAATCTTTCGTCTTCTTTCTTCTCTGAATGCCCCCACTGGCTGTAATATTCGAAAAAGTGCGGAGGTGTTGTACGAGCTTGGGGGGGGGGGGGGGGGGGGGGGCAATTTGAAGGCAATTGATGTCCGTACTACTAGTAGATAGGAGTGCAAGTATTGCAGGTTGGCGGCAGAACATCTCGTCAGGGCAATTCTGCTTTTATTTTTGTAACTTTTTAAATGTATTTTAAGAACGATGTAAATAATTTAGCTAGTCTGCAGCGACTGCAGATACTGAGGCCTACTGGTACGAGCAATAAATTCTGTTATGCGTTTTTTTTTTGCAGAAGGCAGCGGATTTTTATAAAGGCGAAGAGAGCAAAAGTTCAGCGACAAAGTGCCTGATTAAAGTTGCACAGGTGAGTGAATAACATCTAAGTAATAAGTTATTGCGTGTTGTCAACAAGATTTACGTTGAAGTTGAATGCATCAGAAAACGAAGCAAACTGTTCTGTATGCCGGAGGAAAGACGGTACACCATTTTAATGTGAAGCGGTAATTTTTGTATTCCAGTTTTTGATTTTTTTCTTGACACGAATACTCTACTATGCTTTTCCTCTTGAACTAGTTGTACGAATGGTATATACTGTCCGCACGCCTGAAAGTGTGACTGCATTATGTTGCAGCTACTGGTTGTATGTGATGAGGTCATCCTTCCTTCAAGTGGGGAGGGACCGTTTATAGTTAGCAATTTTGCTGTTATATATCTGAAAGAACAATGCCTCATCCCTTTCCACTTCCTTTCCTTCGTTCCATTTAAGCGAGCTGTTTGGTGCTCAAAGATTCATATCGCGTGTAAGCAATGGTTTCTGCTATAGTTGGCTTAAGAAAGTGTTGTGCTTGCAAATTCCTTTATAAAACGCCACTGCATTGCTTATTGCGCTAGTATCTGCGTACATAGTAACGTTTCTGCTCTTGAACGTATGCCACTTAACTGGTTCACTTGCGCGTAACTTTTCATTTCTCTGTAAAATGAAGCCGTTGCGCTAAATTTTGATTCATCTTTTCCATCTTCTCTTGAACCACTGCATTGGGTTAAATGACACTGAAAGACTGTACTGAAAACTCCAGAGGTTACCTTTTTTTTTTCCAAGTTTTCGGAAAGCATTTTATTCAAAGACGTTTAGCGATGTACATGAATGTAGTGCGTGTTCAGTCGATTTGATAGCTGTTTGGTTTCGAAGTTGCATCTTTGGGCAAACGGTGGTTGATTTTAGGAGGTGATCGAAATGGGTGAGGAATGCACATTGCGAATTCTTTGTTGTGTGGCGTTTCGCCTCTTTAAGCCATTTATTTTTTTTTCGCTGCTGCACGTTGTGCCTTGATGAAGTCTTAAATAGTCGAAACGTCACCCAATAAACAGGTCCCATCTCTCCGTTCCTGACGCTTTTTTGTCACTTCGTATTGTAGAGCTAAGCATTGTATCTGCGTGTTTTTCTCTGTTAGACATATCGGATTTCTAACGAAAGCTATGATGTCGCTGATTTTGTTTCCCCTTTCGGGAGTGATGTCATCATACGTTGACGCTCTGAAACTCGGCACGTAAAGTCTTTAGCATAGACGGGGTTTAAACCGTTAAGCGTTCAGTAACGAAAACATTTTTTCTGCCTTATACCTTAATCTCAAAATATTGGTAGAGTCGGCGTAGAACCTCTGTTTGCTAAATATGCCGATTTACCATTTGATGCTTCTATTTGTACAATTCGCATTAAAAGTGTAGTATTTGCATCTTCCGTTCCAGCAAATTGAGTGTACTGGAGCGCTGCCCACATTACTTGTTTTGGCGTCCATTGTTTCCTCTATGTGTGATTCCGTTGCTACAGTCACCACATGATGCCGTCGAGCTGGTGGACTCTTTAAAGGTTGTTTGTTACTGAGAAGTCGTGGTGGTATGCCTGGGCAGTTGACATGGACGAAAAGTGTTACACCCGAGGTGTTGTTGATTTGTTTTTGCCAAAGTGAAGGCAAAAAGCGCATGCCTTCGTTTCGGTTGTTTTGTTAGACCTGTTTCCTTTTCGGCTAATAAATAAGCGCTAAAAACCGTATAAGAGGGGGGAGGGCGGGAAGCGATGTGTTAATAAACGAGTTTCTTTGTTCCCAGTGATTTCCATGGCTGTGACATAAGCTTAAGAATAATTTATTTCGTTACGGGTAATCTATCGTTCCCTAAGTTTGGCACTTTCAAAATTTTTTGCGCATTGAATTTTTCCTTTTTCAGAGATACGCGGAACGAAGAAGATTCTTCAAGCAAAGAAAAGAATCACAAGAATAGAGACAAGGAGAGGACAGACAGGGAAAAAGAGAAGGAACGTGAGCGAGAAAAAGAACACGAGAAGGAGCGAGAGCGAGAAAGAGAAAGGGAAAGGCAGCGAGAAAAGGAGAGGGAGCGCGAAAAAGAAGCGGAGAAAGCGCGTGAAAAGGAAAAGGAGCGTGAAAAAGAAAGGGAGAAAGAGAGAGAGCGAGAGCGTGCAAGGGAACGTGAGCGGGAGAGGGAAGAAAAGGCTCGTGAAAAGGAACGCGAGCTAGAGCGGGAAAAAGAAAAGGAACGTGAGAAGGTGAGAGAAATGGAAGCGAAGGAAAAGCAGCGTGAGGAGAAGGACAAGCAACGAAACCAGAAGAGTAGACAAAAGGAAGAAAAGGACAGGCAACGTGAAGAGAGGGAGAAGGAAAAGGGAAGGGACGAAAAAGAGAGGCAGAAAGCAGGAAAAGACAAGTTGAGGGAGGACAGGGAGAAACAGAGGGAAAAGGAGGAAAAGGAAAAGAAGAAGAATGGCAAGCAGCTATCTGGCAAGGACATAAAGACTTCTACGAAGACGTCTGCTTCATCGGGTATCGCTTATTGCTCGAGACAACTTTCCGTTCCAATTTTGCGTCGCTTCTGCCCACCCCACCCTTACTGCTACAATCCCGTCCACTCATCCTTTCCACATTCAGTGGAAGCGCTGAACGCTGCCTTCATATCCGGAGGTCGTATAGCGTTCACTAATATTTCTTCATTCCGTTCTGTCCCATCCGCATCCAATAGTTTCTACCGCCCATTCGCTTCCATCTTAGAAGTGCTGTAAATAACTTGCTTTTTTTTTCACAGAGTCGAAAGTAGTGACGATTTGTCAGTTTGTTACCAGCTCATTATGTCAAGGTCACATGTTTGAAGGCGCATCAGTTTGCTTGCATGCAAGTCTTGCAAATGTCCGTTCGTGTGCGCGCAATGCACGCATGCTCTTTTCTGAGCTGTCCGTTTCGAACAACTGTCGTTCATGAGCGGTTGGGCGAGGAAGGTAGGAGGGTGGAAGGGGGAGGGGAGGAGGGAGGGCGAGAAGTGGCAGTAAATGCATTTTGCTCATTGTTAATAAATTTGATCTCTTGCTCGTTTTTTTTTTTTTAAGAAGATGACTGCTATGTGTTGAAACAGAGATGAATCTAACAGTTGCAAAGCTTGCAGCTTAGATTGCGGTTAGGGTCAAATATATGATCTGGTCTGAGCTAAATAATGCCCAGTTGGATGGGAGAGGCAAAATTTCTTTCTCGAGTTGACTTTGTTTACATAGACGTAACTGAGCATTTCTAAATATTTTTATAAAGTACACTGTACTTGTAATTGTTGTTGAGGAAATCGCTTGCTTACAAAAAGCGGTGACCATTTCGGAGCGATTTTCATGAACATTAGAAATTTCTATGAGGGTAATTGGACGAAGTAATTCCGCGCTTTTGAAATCGCTAAGCCATCAAAGTTTACATATTGCTGTTTTGTTGGGACTTACTATGTCTTTAAAAAAAATAGTTGAAACACTTGTTTATATTTATAAAATGGTCTTTATAGGCGTCCCGAAAAAAGAAAGGGAAGTAGAAGTGGCCGTAACCAAAACTGATAAATGCTTTAACGAACTGTCAAAAGGATCGACTAAAAAACGAAAGGAAAAGGTAAATTTTTTCACATCATTTTTTTGGAATGTTTATGGAGTGTTGCGTTGTTTTTTCATGTGTTTTTGTTTTGCTGGCTTTCAGAATTGTTGCGTTTTCTCTGTGCAGATGAGAGAGCTGTCAGCACAGCAAAAGATTTTTATGGTTGTGTCTTCTAACAACGCGTAAAAGCGCACACAAATTGCAACTCCTACAAGTTGTTTAACTGGAGTCCGTGGAGATATAGAATTCCATTCTGCCAGAGAGGAAGAGAGTAAATTTGAAGAGGGAGGGTGCCTTTGATTTCTGATGAAAAGCATTCAGTTCGAGAAAGATCGAATTTAAAGACTATCTGTAGAGCTATGTCTAATTGGGAAGGGATGTATGTGCTGACGATTTTGGTGTTAAGTGGCTAGTAACACGTTGAATTGTCAAAACGGCGGCCGAGCAGTCGAGTATTTTATTGTACATTCCTAGTGTAACTTGTTGGTCTATTTGTGCATACAATCTCATGACACAACTGATAACGGTTTACTATGTTCAATAATCCAGATGTGCATTATGAAATGGCCTTTTCGACAATTTTTTCGATTAATTTCGATAATAAGACCATTTCTATTTCGATAAGCGCTATTGTCCGCTCAATAAGCGAAAACGATGCCCAAGGGAATTTTTTTCATACTTCGCTCCAAGTCGGGTGTCCTCGCCTTTTCCTATTTACGATTAAAGCATATAGTAAAATAGGAACTGGACCGTAATTTGCTAGGCATTAGTAAAGTTAGGACGACGGGACTGGAACGTTATATGCTATACGTTAGTCGAGCACGGTGGGCGGATATTTCCGGTAAAATCAAAAATGCTGAACGATTTTGGCAGAATGATCTTGCTGCATCGCTTGCAAACGAAATTCAGCGTTTTCGGCTGTACAAGATGCACGTTTGAGGGGTATTGCTTGATAACTTTTGACAAGGCTTTCGGTTTTTAGTGTTGTTGAAAATTGGTCTCGTGAATTTTTGGCGTTTTCTGCAGTCACTGTACAAAGTGATTGCAAAATAAATTCTTAAAAGGCTGGTAAGTTGGATTTTTGCCGTAATGAGGAAGGGGAGGGGGGTGGGTGGGGACCGGTTTTGTAAAAATGGGAATGGCATGGGGGTTTGGTGCGGGAATATGATGACGAAGTTGTTTAGTTCACATGTTGGTTTGAACTTTTTTTGCGCTTGATTATTTTTAAGGACGATTAGATGCAAAAGATACAGCGTATGAGGAAGCCAAAACAAAACAGATGAGGGATTTTCAGTTTTTAGCCTCGTTTTGAATTATATTTTAATGGTGAAACCTAATTAATAGCCCAGTGGTTGCGAGGATGTCATCAGTCACATTTTTTGAATCGTGTCAAAGCCATGGGCATGCTGCACGAAACTGAGAAGATGAGATTTTCTTTTCTTGATTGGTCTGCATTCGTTTCTCCGCTTCGTTTACTCGATACAAGAAAAGATCCCCATTCCCATTCCGAGACCACCGTTTTCAGTTTGTTATAACCCGTATTTAAATGCAAGCTGCTTGAGCGCTTCAGATTTGTTAGACGTCAATGCATTTACCAAGATATGTTCATAACAGAAATAGCTGAAAGCTTGTTACCCTCCTTACAAGTAAACTGAATTATACATGGCTAGAGACTTTAGCAGACAGGAGAGCAATGACCGAAGCTTGATCATGGTATCACCATTCCGCTCATAAGTAACGTTGAGAAAACGATGCATGTCCAGCGAATTGTTTTTTCATCTCTTCTCCCCGTCCAATACACGTTTGCGTTATTTCGATATCGAGGAAATCGCTTAGCTTACCTCCGCTTCCTCTCTTGAATGCACTTTTATTTGACGATTGAGTACGATTCAGTCTCAGTGCAACGATTGCGGCAACTGGTCTAGTTCGATCCAGCCAGGCTTACGGTTAGCGCTGGTCACATTTACGGCCTTGGACGGCAAATCCAAGTTAGGTTACTTCTACCATCTTACCATATGGCATTTAATGTCGCCATCCGCTGCAAACTTCTTTCGAAACATGGCTACATCCATGTGCTTGTAGCCTTGGACCAGTACAGATCGGCAACCAACATCCTTTCAGCCGATGCCGAGGGTCGAAGGTGAAAGGGGGGGATGCCCGGTGACTTATGGAGCCTGGCGGTTGGGGATACGAGTTGAATGTTGTCTTTGCAGCAGTGTGTTGCTGTGGAAAATGATGATTCGCCGGACAAGGACGTTTGGATTTGTCCGGAATGCTCGGTGGCGTACGTCGACGGAGCCACGGATATGGTTGGCTGCGATGCATGCGACAACTGGTTTCACTGGTGTGGATTTCATTCTTGTATCGTATCAAAATTTACTTATTCGTGTTTTGCCCCGATCTTCGCAGCATCTTGCTGGCCCGGAGGGGGCATGCTCAGGCGGTGAAATGCTTGCAATATGTCTTCCTTCCCAACTACTCGGCGGCCTTTGTGCCCAAAAGAATTACATGATTCATCGAGCTGTTTGTTTTAAGCCAGTATTAATGAAATCGGGGCCATAACTTCTTTCAGCATTTGCTCGTTATGCAGGTTCTTGAAGAATTGGAGGCGCCTCTAAATGTTAGCATTTTCGACTGAAATTTAATGTGCGTTCATTTCTAACCAGGCAACAGTGATAAGCGATTTCTTCACTGAGTTATTCAAAAGAATAGATTTCCAGTCTTTTTCTACCCTCTCCCCCATCCCTCTCCTCGCCTTTCTGGATATTTTTACACAGTACTCTAAATATGAACATCGACCATTGCTTTGTGCCACTTGAGGACTGTGAAGGTTCGCAAAACATCGAATTCAGTTTTGCTTTAGAAAAAAATGAGCTTTTTTCCTGCTGTTTTTGGTTTATTCACTTTCATGATTAGTCGGCAAAAGATACAGAAAGGAAGGTGTGGGTTGATGAAGCGGTCATAAACATATGTTGTCCTCAAGCACTTGTTGAATGCTCATTTCGCATGGTTGGTCAAGGTGGCAGGTGATGTTTTAAATGATGCGTCGTTAGTTGTAATGCTCTAATTTACGATAAAGACGTGTTTAACATTCCTCTTAGTAGGTTGGTTTAGGTTGCTGTTTTGTACAACTAGTCTCATAGCACTTTTCAGGAGCTGCGTTGGGCTTTTGGTTGCACCACCACTTGATGTACCCTGGTATTGTCAGAGCTGTGCTAAGAAGAATGCTAAACGGAGCAGCTCATCTGGTAAGGGTGCTCCGGGTGGCAAGAAACCGCGTAAATGAGATCACCAACTGACCTTAGCGTACGGATGTAATCGATGCAGGAAGAATGGTGTATTATTCGGGACGGATCCTCTTTTTACCTGCGTTTGCATCTGTTTTATTGTTGTCCGTTGGTTGTTCCCTTAAGTGCCTTACATCGTTGGTGGTTACAGTTTATTTCGTTGGTTGCTACAAATGTTCTTTTGCAGATTGCATTCTTTAAGTGCAGAGTACGCGAAAATTACTAGGGAATGAGTGGTTGTGATGAAAACATTTATTGTTTTCAGGATTGGTTTTGACCGGCCAGAGTACTTAAAATCGGGTTATATACCTGCAATAGGATTTTCGCGTTTCTATTTCTCATCAGTAAACGATTATTTGATTTGGTCATCAGTGGTTATGTTGAGATATGGCGCTACTATTTTTTCGAGCTTTCAGGAAGAATTTCAGCCCATCTTGTTAGTGATTCTCTTTCCGTGTTAGCTCATAGTTAAAGCGCTTCTGAAATGAGAAATGACTCCTTTTTATCGATTGGAGACTTCTAGGGTTCGCGAGGTTTTGTTGGTATTTTTGCGTTCGGTAAAGAATTGTGTAAAATTTGATACACTGTAGATGGCCGCAACTACCAAGTAACCAAACTTAGCCAGTATTCACTTGTGTTTAGACAGCAGACGGTTAGTATTCACTTGTGTTGGCTTCCAAGCAAAATTGTTCGGGAGCTGTCAACTCCATCTTTTGGTCTCATACTGAGGCGGGGACCGTTCGTCTCCGTCCTTCCGTTCCTGGTTGAAACGGGAACCTCATAAGTTTTCTCAGTGATTCCCGAACTGGATTTTTTACACTGTTTAAAACAGACGTTTTTTTTTGCTTTTTCGTTTTTAAACAGCATTATCGTGTTTTTAAATAGATACAGTAAAATATGGAACGTATACCTTTGGACATCATCTTTTAAAGATTGAAGTTTGGGCATTCCTGCTCCTGTCCACCTCAGCTATTTGAAACGTTTGATATATACCTATGTCCGCTCAAAATTTTAACGCTCACATGAAGCAGAAACGTCCCCATCTGTTTGTATGAATGCAGCGCATTCGATTTTGAATTCATTTCTCAACTTACTGTAGAAGGGGCTTCAACGAAAATTCCAATGGAAAATTTCTACTCGCTTAGCTTTCAATAACTTTTTCTTCGATAAACTCCGCAAGAAATGTGCGTAAAAGAAGTTAGATACCACTGAGAGGGCCTTCAAAGATTTCAAGTGTTGTTATGTCATTATTATGTGGCCTCCGAGAAGTTTCGTAGGGTAAGTCCTCCTGTAAAGAACACCAGTTTTCTCTTTTGAATAAGTATATCGTTTATTAGCATCCATCAGCGAGAGAGGTGCGTTTCTCCAACATGACTAGTCGGATGGTTGTTTTTTTTTCCTTTTTTTTTGGTGAAAGCTTTCAATTTTTCATATTCATACTCGGGAACCTTGATGCTGTTTTTTTTTTGACCGATTCTTTTAAAAACTAGTCGGAACTGCTCGCTTTTTCGCTTTTTTTTTTCGAGTGGATGAAAATCAGAATTCGTCATTCAAAATTAACCGTTTATTGAATACTTATTATGATCGGACATTTCTGGAAATAGAAAAGAAATTATGCACTTCGATGTGTGAAATAAAGACATGGATTTGTGATGGGTAGGTTTTGTTCTGAAGCTCTTAGATGGTAAAAGCTAAAGTTTACGTTGATTTTACCGTATCATCGGCAATTTGTTGTTGCTGAGTTTCCCACCGCCAATTTGTGCTCGCATATAATGTGTTTTGATGAAGTATGTATCTGTATTATCTATATAGCCGTCGGCTGTCGATCTCAAAAATTATTTTGTGGAACGTAAGATTTTTCGGCATTGTGGGAGGAAAGATAGCGAGACGCACTGTTTCCATTTGTGAGAAATGGAGGAGAAGAGAAGCGTCAGAGTCACATGAAAGCATTATGCAATTTCTTTTGAAGCGTTACGACAAAACGGGCGCCTTTGTCTTGATGTGTCTATAATTTGGTTTACTGAAACGAAATATGATACCTCGCTGAACGCGAATTTTCCCTTCCAGTGTATGCTAAACTCAGATCGAAGCCGTTAATTATAATTGTTCTGCTGTTAAGCTCTGTCTTTCAAAGTACCATTGGTTGGGGATAGTTTCTAGAACGAATTATGACATTTTCGGCAAAGAAGTAGTAATAAACCGTTAAAGTTGCGTAGAAATCGTTTAGCACAAATGCATTGGTATTTTCGATTATATTGCTATCATTTTTATCGTGTCGATTTGGACAGATCGCTTATTTATTGTTTTTTTTCTTATTAGATTGCTGATTGGTGAAAGGGGGAGGGGGAGTGGCAGT
>JPKZ01000592.1:305234-324589 GCA_000803305.1 Toxocara canis
GGGGTGGGATGACTGGCGACGAGAGTTTGAGAGCAGTTTATTGTCGTTAAAGCGTATATTATCGTTTGATATTAATCGCAAATTGTGTATGGCTAAGAAATGATTTGTATTTGTTGTCTTTGCGAAATGCTTTGTGTTAGTGATCGAACGGCCTCCATTTTTCTTTAGCATACACAGTGAAATTTTCCGCTGATCTCTTTCTTTTTTTATTTTTTCCTTCGAATGCTTTGTTGTTTTGAAAGTTCCATGTGTTTCCCTACGAATGCTGAATGTGAATGCAATTTTTTTTTGTTGTTTTTTTTTTTTGCATTTGATTTTTTATGTCGAATGAATGCGTCGTGTCATTATGTCTTTCTCCTATTAGTCTCCACCACGTTGTCGGCGCATATATTGATAACTGCTATATTCTCTAGATTGTTTTTTTTACTTTTATTTTTTTTGTAATTTAAAAATTATTTGTTTGCAGATTATGTGCTACCGGTTGGCTATCTCGGATTCATCCAAATTCTCTCATTATCGTTGATTTATATATTTTGTCGTTTGTTTTTGTTTATTGCTCAAGAGACAAACGTGGGTGAAGGCACTGTTCTCTTAAATTCTCAATGATAGTTTTCTCGGTTGTATTTTATATTGGTTTTTTCTTTCTTTTTTTAAAAGTTTTGTTTAATTATGCGCTAGAAGCTTTCTGTGCGTTGTAGCGAGCTACGAGTTCTTTTGGTTGTTCACTTTCTACGCACTGAACTTAACAATTTTGCTCTATTACTAAGAGCAGCGTTTATGTGAAGATGCAGTTTATTGTACGGGAAAGCACCGTACAGACTACGATATAAGACCAGTTGTCCGGGAAATTTTTTTTCCAACTTAGAAGGCAGGGAGCGTGAAATTGGTGAACTTATTGCTTGCCAGCTACTACCGAAACGGTCATGTGAAATAAATACTCGTAAAAGTGATGAGGATCGTTTCTTATAGAAGAAAAGTTATTGCAGCGGTAGGTCGCAGATGGGGATCATTTTAAGCCTACTTGGGATGCAGCATGCGTGCAGATCTTGCGTTGCCATGAATCGTTTTGAACACTGCTCGCCGTTCTTTTTTTTATTTCTGTTTCCCGTACAGTGCTGATGCAATTGTTTTTTTTTTGTTTTTTTTAGTTTCATCGGTATGCCTTCACAGAAAACGTTTAATGAAAATATACAGAGTTGTATTTGTTGGTAACGCACATGTACTACTGGTTATTGTTGGTTCATTTGCTGCGTAGATGAAACGAGTGAAATCGAGAAGAACAGATTATCAGACGATAGCGAGTCAAAGCATCTTCTTTGGATACCCGTATTGTCTTAATAAGTGTGGTACGCATATATATATATATAATATAATATATATATATATATAGTATTCACAGCCGACCTCTTGAGATTTATTTTATATGGTAAGGATTCGAATGATCATGACGGAAAGCTGATGCTCATCCAACAAGTTTTATGTGCATCATACGAAGAGTGACATACTGTTGAAGCGTATATTCACGCAAAAATTTTAAAAGTGGTATGGTGAAACATCAGTTCTTCATGTTGGATTTGGAAGGCGAGACGCTTTATAATGCTTCGTACGAATCCAGCATGTGGAAGGTGAGGGTTTTGTTTAACAGCCTCCCTGTGTAACGATGTCTATATGTTTGCATTCATCTTTCCCGGAAATCAGTTATTTTTCATGGAAGGCATAGTGCGTGTGTTTCGTAGCATTCAGCAGCACCAGGTTTTGGGGACCTTCTAAGGTTTGTAATACGCCGCATCGAAGATATCCACTTTGGATTATAAGTCATTGGTTGGATTTTGCGCACGAAAGCGAACATATGATGCGTTCATTTCTAACCCCCTAGGAATGCCGAGTAAATTCACTGTTCGGAAGCGAGCGTAACTTTCGTCGATGACCGATACAATATTCAGCAAATTTATTCATAGATGCATGCATAAAAAATAATCATAAACATAATTTTGAGGCCATTTTTGATTGATGGATCCGCGTTGTTGTTAAAGCGTAAAATTCGGTCAACAATCCTAACTGTTAATCTTTATCACTGAGATCAACAGAAGCGTTCGTTGAACGAAACCTGAGAATGAAGCAAGCTGAAAAGAAAGTACAGATTCGAAAGAGCAGCGTCATATTTTACGCAAATGATCAAAAACGAATGAGGCGAAAGTGGGCGAGTGCAAGCGTTTCATCCCGTAATTTCGAAATACTCTTTAAAATAATTCGAGACTTGCTTACTGTCGAAATAAGTCAAGTCTGCATGCGTTCAAAGATTGCAGTGTAGTTTGTTCTAGTGCAAAATACGGTCGTATGCGAAGTTAAAAACAAAACTACAACAAAAGGAAGAATTTACTTTTTATCTAGACCAACAGAATTCGTGTGTGAAGTCGGTTAGGAATCCGCTTGTAGGACTTTTCTTTTACATATTAAAGTCATCACATTTATCGTTTTGTTCTATGTCTTTTGTTATATGTCTCCGTACAGTCTTCACGCTTATCGTTACAGTCCTACTATTCAACACAAAACTTTGTGAAAACTATGTTGATATTACTTATGCTTAGGCTGATAATTTCTTAGTGCCTTTTTTCTACTGCTGTGATTGAGGTTTTCGAAACAACCTACTCCCATTTGATTATGGTGCTCCAGATAAGAAGTTAATTTTAGAGAGCATAATTATTTATGTTCGGACTGCCGCTTCCTACTAAAACTGAATATGGGGCACAACGGTTTGTCTGATAACAAAAGAAAGAAAGCGAGATGGACGATAGTGATGCCGTTAGCGTTAGTCTAAACCAATGCGATGCACAGAGAGAAAGGAGACAGAGACGGAGAGAGAGGGAGAGAGAGATGGTGAACAAAAATGTACAAAATCTTGAAAATAATACAGAAACTAATAATATATGTGACAATATATTAGAGATGATTCTGCAAAGTATCCAATTAGAAATGAGCTAACGATTCGCTCATTTAAATTATGATATAAGTTTCGATAAAGAAGTTGTTGACAAATTATCATGAGGTTGTCTCCTTATGTTCGATTAGGCACTCTTTATATTCAACTGTATTTGTCATTAGTGGAACGATTTTTGATATGTGATAACGATGTGGCGATCGGGAGCACACAAAAAAAAATATCATGAAGTGTTCGGAACGTCAAATTAAGCTCAACATACTTTAAGCGAATCGGCGATCCATTAGCGAACATAAACGAAACCTTTTGCACCAAAACTTTACAATTGCACACAAAAATTCGCACCAAACAAATTCATTATACATATTGGTCTATAAAAAAGCTTGACTGTTTTTGATTTTCATTTTTGTGCGATCATCGTTACTTTGAGTGCTCTTTGCAAGAACTTGAGTGATATTTACTAAGAAAACAAATGACAATTCGTACATAAAATGAGAGCGTTGAAATTATAACGTGGAAATTCCGATGGTTTACGTTCGTAAATTTGCAATGATTATGGACTGTTTTACTATGCAGAAAATCCCTCATTAAATATTTCTCTCATTCACATTCTTTCTCCTACGATTGTTGTCGTATTCACTATCAAAGAAATTAAAAAACAAAACAATTATGTTGAGATGAAATGTTGCAAATATGAAATTTTCACAAAATTGAACCATCTTTGAATCGAACAAATTTTTACGCCCATAAATTCGCTTAAATATTAAAATTATGTCAAATTTGGACAGTTGTTTTTAATCTATGGGCATGTCAAAGTTAGAATTATCGATTTCGATTAAACTCTTCATGAATTTAAACTTGCTATGTTAAAAAGACACCTTCCAAAACATGTTTACCGTATGTTCGATTTAGGGCCTTCATAAAATCGTTTAATAGGATAAATCATCCCCTAGAGGGTAATATTAATGGGGGGCGTTCGCCGAGATTTTTTTCGCTGTTAATTAGATGCTTTTAATTCTCATGCGAATTTCGACTGCTATTTCGTTAATTTGATCAGTAATGCATCGTTGAACATCTCGGCGGCAAGCTATCACATTCAACGAAAAGCACTATAGATTTGTATAATTGCAACAAAGACAATTTGTGACTTTTGTGGAAAAATCAAAGTGATCACATTGAATTGCACTAAAAATTTCTGATAGCGATCGAAGAACCAAATTGCACTTTAACGATTCTTCTTTGAAGTTCAGCTAATCAGCTCATGACAACTTTCGAACGGACAAATGCTGAAGGCGAACACCAAACGCATCGTTGCTCGGATGAATGCTGATTGAAATGTCAGTGCTGCTTTCATCAAATATTTAGAATTTAACATCGAATTTCAAATATGCTTTTATAAAGAATGGAAAACTTCGTTAATTTTCAATAGTCATTTTGAAATTTTTAAGGGGAATGATAATAATATGCATCATTCTCTGCAATGAACTGATCCAGTGGACATCTTTCGAATCATAAACAACTATGTCATCTGCTTTCATATTTTCTTTAGTGAGTGCCATATGTGCGTAATAAATGAAAAAAAATGCGTTGAAATAACGCATTTCTCTGTTAGGTAAAGATGCACTTAGAATGCTGTATTCACCGCTGTTAAACAGGTTGCCCTAACAATAACGACTTTCCAAACATCTGAGGGTGGTTGCCCATGAGGTGCTACGCAAGCTCGTTTGAATAGTTTTAGCTTCGTTGATGAGCAAATGCATGGAATCAACCAAGTAACGCTGACAATGCTACTTATGTGCACCGTAAAGTACGTAAGCTGTTTGTATAGCCTTATTCAGTTTGCCCGTCAGCTTCAAAATCGCAACCTAATACAAACATACCCCACTCGTTATCACTAGCATTTACTGCTCATCTCGATTTATGTGTACAAGCTACAGTCAAAGTAGATCGCATGCCAAGTACAAAGACGGGTAAGTAGCGTGCATGGCCCACTGTCAAATCTGACGTGGAGCGGATTTTTGCACATTTCTGTGGTCGCCGCTGGCCATATGATCGGCCTTACTACATCTCTATGCTCGTGTTGCCTTCATTTCTCTTTACCTTATGTGGAGCTCACATAATCCCAGCATAAACAATTCATGTGATATACAGGAATAGAGGAACAGTATTACAGGAACAGTATTATTCAATGACGGCACTGGATGCGCAATCGTTGGGCTGTTGTTCCCATAACTGAGTGATTGAGACAAGTTGCGCGAAAACGATGCCAAGTGGCGTTCGAATGGCAGTCTTAATACGACGTTCACGTTCGCAAGTGAGAATTTGCTTGAAGGCTCGACGAAACTCACGACTAAAGCGTGAATAAATAAGTGGATTCAACATCGAATTCAGATGACCAGCCCATGTAATGATCGAGAACACCAACTCATGACTGCTGATACACTGAAATGCATTTCTCATTTCTGTAACAATTAGCTTTTCAGCAACCACAACTTTAATGGGCTTCGCTTGGAAGAGTTGTAAGGATGTAAGCTTTTTCTTCGAGAAATTCGTGGTTCTTAATGAAAAAAACTCAGAAAGTCCAGCTTATTTTTATTCGCTTCCTCGAATCACTCAAGAATTTGTCTCAAAACTCTCTTCAGGCTATGGAAGCCAGTATCCATCGCATATGAAAATCCAACAAGACACGTAGGGATTCGTAAAAAGTGAAACGGTCATCTGAGATGTCAAAGGGGATAACTCAACAGAAGGGAGGCGGCTGCAAAGTTTGCGGCTTTTTTGAACGGGATTCATTGCAAGGAGTGGCTCCGTTGGGCTTGGGGAGGCTTCTTTGGAGGCAGTTTGGCAGGTCCATCCGCCATTAGGTGTTGGCAGTGATGCCGTTAGTGAATATACATGACAAATTTTTTTAAGTCGAAAGAGTAAAAAACTGTACAGGTGGCCAACAAAGTTACGAACTGGACTAGCTGACTTACTCGCTTTTGAAGGTACTTTTAAAATCATTCTTTGGTATGCTCATTTAAACGGTACTTTTGGAGCACTTCCGATATCGTTTGCTTTGGGTTTTCGATAGCGGCCTCGAAACAGAAAGGACGAAGGGATGCCGCTACCTGCATTATTCTAAAGCAACCAGTGAGTGGGATCGTTCTCGTTTAAAACGCATAATTAATGATGGAAAAAAGGCGGCAACAATCTGAGGATATTAAACGATAAAAATACTGCACCAAACGGGGTGATCTTTGACTATTGAAGCCATTTTGGATCTAGTATCTAACGGCTTTTCGTCTTATCTATTAGAAGTTATTAACGTGCACAGTTTATGTGATTATGATCTCGAGATCGCTAACCGTTTCGCAAAGTGTCATGATCGGTGAAAAGATGAAGAACGGCATCCAACAAACGATAAACACACCGACAACAATTGAAAGCGTACGCGCCGCCCTTTGCTCATGCACATATCTCATCATTTGACGCGATTTCTCACGCACACCAAGTTTCTTTCGTGCTACGTGAGCTTGGGTCGTTGAAGTGGATTCTGGGGTACGCTCATCCTAAAATTGATCGTGCTTGGAATATTTCAGCTTCTGAATCTATTCTTGCACAATAGTTTCGTACCCCAAAAACAGTGCGACAACCAAGAAGGGGGCAAGTGAATTGTAAAATTGTGGTTGTCACGGTCATTCTGCTATAATTCTAAAATATTGCAGTGATAGTTGCTACATAAAAGTTTTCGTTAAAGTGCACAAAGTAGAACAAGCATCTACCATGAACTTGACCTAACAATTATTGGTGCCTGTGAGGAAAATGGAAGCGAGACACAATGAGCACCTACGTGTTCAACAGCCCTAGACTAGAAGTTTTCCGCGTTCCTATCCTATACAATTTTGCTGAAGATATCTTGGCCCAAGCAGTCTAGTTTTTTTCCACGACTTCACTCACGACTCAGTGAAAACTGCTACCATTTTTGCCTCTCTGCGTCAAGAATGTTGCCCAAACGTGCCGAGGAAAAAATTCGGCGAAAGCGATTCAAGTTTGAGCTACTGTTAGAGTTGCTTACGTATGGTATAACGGTGATCATGCTTGCTGTGCGGTCAATACCAGATGACCGCTGATGACTGCCACTTGATGTGGTACCGTTGGGTCGATGCCTGAAAACACCCGACGTGTTGAACGAGACATTCGATTCAGGTCGTAGCAGCGGCGACTGCGAGCAATCTAGTGGACCAACGTTCGAGTAACGATCGTCCGTGCCCCGTGTTTCCACTAGCGATTTACAGGAAGCCTAAAAAAAACGTGTAAAGGAGCCACTTAGTCAGAGACGCAGTTGTCAGAGGAAAAAGCAAGCAAAACGAACCAACGTAAGGGAATGATGGAATGACGACGAAAGAGAATGCCTACAGCTTCTTCATCCCTCCACGAGGACCTGTCTGCGTCATACAGTATTTATCAACGAAATCAATAGGATTTTTTCCTTCCTAAATGATCTGTTAAACGATTTACGGGCAAGGATGAATTCAGCTGAAAAAGTCTTTGCTTGAGAGCAAAAAAAAGCTATTGCATTGTTTCAGTTCAGTTCGCCGTAATATTCAAAAATGTTTGCGTATAAAAGCTTCTAGTAATATGATGCTAAATTACAGCGATCACATCAAGACCAAAGGAGAGTTCAATTTAATTTCGAATCCATCATTTTTGATTATTGCACGGTCGCTTGTCCTATACGGTCTCGCACGTTCCATGAAAACGCCTACAGTTAACGTTTGAAGCGTTTAGGCGATATGTACTCCAATACTTTATAACCGACGTTTTGAAATGTAAGCATTCATGTGTGAAATTATTTCATCTAATGCCGGCTGTTTTCAGTATATAAATATAATAAGAATGATAGAGATACTCCATATTGCTATCAAATATTGTTTCGATAAAGCCACTGCAAAAAAAAAGAGTAAGAGTAAGTGATTGACAAATAGGGACCACGATTGAACCCCATGGACTACTATACGAAAAAGTGCCACGCACTTTTATTTCAGTACGTGTAGACAACATCATATTGAGACACTGAGAAAGGTTTAGTTCAGTTACGTTTTATTCAGAGAACGAACTAAACTGCAGATGAGTGCTTATGCAAAAAAAAAGAAATCAAAAACAGAAAAAACTATTAAAAAACGTAAATACCAATTTAGAAAAAAAACAAAAAAATACCAGTATTTTTTATATTGTAAACTGTTTCGTATAGCAAAATCGTTTAGTGTTTATCGAATAAAACGAATAAAATAAACGAGCGAAATCAACCTGCTTGCGAAGCTTTTTCAAGTTGATCGATGAGTTATGCGAATTATGATGTGGCATTCGAATGCTATTACTTACACTCGATGATGTTCGACCATCCGAAGTTACACAAGATTTACCCCAATGGATTCGTAACGTCGGAATGTTTTCATCACTTGCACAACTATCCGAGTTCACCTTCTTACTATGCAACTAAAAAAAAATCTGAATCAACATGCTGGAGATATTCATAGGTAAAGTTGCTCATGAACGGCATATATACGATGAGGATAACAATACTCTTACAAACAATATGCATATTCGGTATGTGATACAAAACCGTTGAAGATATAAATCAAAAGTTGTATAGCGTTTAATTAAAATTTAATAAAAGAGAGAGAGGATAATGCAAGTCTTTTGGTATAAGAAGGATGGATGCATTTTTAAGGGAATTCAAAAACTGAACATAAGAAAATAACAACAAAATAAAGTGCTTCTGGCAATTGATTCGGCGTTTTAAACGCAATCTTTCATCGATAAGATGCATACAATGCTCACGATCAGTGCGAAAGTATTTGTATTTCTAAGCGTTAAATTTTCCTGCTTCTAGCAATTCTGTGCCCGTCATATACGCAAACAATTATTCCACGTTGTTTCAATTTGTAAAAGCCCGTAAGAATAACAAACCAATTTTAATTATGTGTAAGCAAGGGAAGATGTGCATACGGGCAGTAACGATATGCGCGCTTTTCGTAGCCCTCCTTAAAACAATTCGATACGTAAGGATCCATTGCGCTGATAATAAACGATTCCAGTTCCAATTTTTATACGTAATTCAAAACCCAAAATCAACTGAAAAAATTCAAAAAACGTTCCCAACCCATCGGGTGAAGCTGGGATTAAGCAAATTTTTTTGCGAAATCGTAGCCGCCCTCATTTGACCCTGATTTTTTGCGTCGTTCCTCAGAAATTTCAAAACTTGCTCCAGAGCTCATAGACCGAACCCAGATTGTTTTCTACTCCCTCTGATGAACGCATTTTGTGAACACAGTTGTGAACCGTACCGGTCTAGATAAGTTTCACGAACGAAATACGCTCACTTCTTTCTTGGTCTATCCACTCCTACAAATTCAATGATGATCTTTCCCAGCTTTCGTTTGGTAACCGTTTACATTCTACTCTCATAACAATAATATTTCTACTTCGTAACTTTAAAGCACCATATGTATAGAACCATCACACATAAATACATACTCGCCAATACGTTGTTTAGTAGCAAAAAAAGCGCATACAAAGTTGCATGCGGTATGCGGTCATGTGTGATCTCTACTTGAATTTTTTTACTGTTTACGATACGGCTTAAAAGCGTAGGTGGTATACAGAAATCACAACGTAGTTAAAATGTTCCTTGTTATTCAAAAGATGTGCATCTTTATAATACGCGTTTGGAATGCGTCTTATGAAGAAGTAAGAACTAATGAATATTCATTGATTCTCCTCACATTCATTTCGTTAGAGCGCCTCAACTTTTAACTAATTTTCACTTCAATGTTCATTGAGAAGAACTGCAAAAATACTCTCACCTCGTAAACTATTTTGATTAAATACGTATGGCGTACAGCGACTCTATTAGTGTCTGAAGCTTACCGTTTTCATGCCACTCTTCATATTTCTTGTATGACGAGTAGCAATAACGAATACCCTTCCATATGCGAACAATATGAGAATAAGTGGAATATAAAAAGAAACCATCGATGAAAATAAAATATAGGTGCGATTGTCGGTGAATAAACACTTTCGCTGAAATAAGTTGCCTGTTTTGAAATGAAATGATGCAAGACAAAAAAAGAAAGGAAACCTTTGTAATGCCTTTGAAAATATTCAAAAAAATTGATATGCGTTCATGTCCGTCCGTGATCGTCAAGTTGGCCCAAAGGGGTATCGATATACGACGTATTTGTAAGCTTCAAAAGCGACAGAATTTTCAGAGGAGAAGTTCTTAGATAAAGATGACAATATCGTGCTTATTTAATCATATATCTAGTCCTTTTTTTGTCGTCCTGGAACCACTATGGCTAACTGCTGTTCCTTTTTCATCAATATTTTAAAGCGTCTATTCCCTGATGAATAGCGTTCTCTTTATGAATTCACAATTTTTGTCGCAAACATGCCAGTTAGTAGACGAATGCATTCAAGCAATTTTTTTTTTTGATAAATGCAGTCACCGCTGGTTCTAGTATTTTACGAGGAAAAATATCGATCAAGCGGATACATCGATTTTACTGAGGCGAACACAAAACTAAATGAGCTTTAAGCTGATCATGGCTTGCGGAAAAACGGGTCATCTATGAATTTTTTTTTGGCCTCTACGACGAGTTTATATTTTAGGCATAAATAGTTTGACAATCTAAACGGAAGAGCATCACTGATTCACTGAATTGCTCGAACAAACAAACTGGAATTTTAGAGCAGACTTGGTAGAATTCTTCCGCCTTTAAAAAAAAGAAGCTTTCGCTCTCGCGCAATGTGAAACATACATGATCACGATATAAATGCGGTGAACTTTTCCGCCACCAAATGATAGCCGGGAACGAGAGACCTGCAATTTTCCGTTTTATCTAATTTCAATGCCACTGAAGTGACGCTTTTCTTTTACAACACGATTAACCATCTCATTTCATCGTAATCAATAGCACGAATGGATGCATGTGCAATGTTTCCTAGAAAAAAAAAACGAATTGAACATCGATCAGTACAGCACAAAAAAGAAATGATTCGTTTGCGAAAATTTATGATACAAAACAAATTCATCATTTTCCATTTAGAAAGAAAAATATTTTCGCATCATTCGATGATTTCAGGTCGTCAAATGCGCTTTTTTTTACAGCGATATTATTTCAAGCCAAAAAATTTTTTCCTCCATAATATTCGCGAAAAAGAAGCACATTCGAAGTGAATTAAGACAGAAATCTTCATCTGAAAAGGGTTATTTTGTCAAATAATGACAGCGTTGTTGATATAAGATTATTTAAAAAAAAATAGTCGACTTGCTAAAGAGTTTTCATAGGTCAACGCTGCATTGATAGTAACAATTGTTAAACCAATGAAATTACCCATTTCACAGCGGGATATCTCGAAGCAGTTTTTTGACTTCATCTCGAAAATTGCTTTTATACTGGTTCTTGTCCAAAGAGTTATACGATTAGAAAGGAAATAGTTTGAGAAGCAAATTTTTTGCCGAAAAACTTTAAGGTCCCATTTGTCGTTTTTCATGCACTGGCCGGCATTTGCTTTTACTGTGCACAGATTGCTCTGATCATCAGATTTTCTTCAACGCTAAAGGCAACCAAAAACATCAATGCCTATTGTGTTCATGAGTCGACACAATTGTCCTCTTTGTTGTCGAGCGTTTATCACACAGTTGTAAAGCATTGATGCGGGAATGAATTTCTCAATCTCAACGAGGAGAGAACCTTCTCAACTCTATGTGCAATTTCGTTGCCGATGAGAGCTTACATTGTTGAAATACTTGAGAGTTTCAAAAGAAGAAGGGGAGAGGATTGTAGATGCAAGGAAAAGATTAATGATAACGAATGGTTTCAAAAGAGAGATTTAAGTGACATAAAATTAAGCGTTTGACGAGCACCTCAAGAAAAAACCTCACTAACAACATTAGAATTTTTATTAAAAATTGTGGGTGAATTATCAAGATTTATTTCAGCTAGTAAAATTGTATAGCTATGAATACTTTTAGGGTTAGTTTATTTGTTTTAAGACTATGTGTTTTTCACTAAAGAGAAGAGTAACGAACGTTTGATGCACGCAATATGTTAAATAAACGGGGCAAATTAATGCGCTTCAGTTAATCTTTTTAACCATAAGAAGACGAAAGAACGGATTGGCGGCTAGCTACTTTCGATCAACGTTGTGCGCGCTCGAGAAAACATGCCTACATTAACATTCGCCCAACGGTGGAATAAATGTTTTTCACTAGTGTGATTATCTAACTAATAAACAACGAAGAGGTACATTGCCGTTTTAAGTTAACTGAAATTGACGGATGTCTTCAGTAGCGGATTTTAATTGTTATGAGACCGTATAGGGCAAAGATGTCAAAACGTAGAGATGAAATACAATTTTACTTGGGAAGCCCAAAAAGCACTTTTCAAAAGTTGTCCGGATAGTAGCCGAGGATCAACTGGCCGCATCCGTTAGTCGGTGAATTTAGTTATTCGATTTTTTTAACGAAAAAAAACGATATATGACATCATTTCGTAGCATCAATAATATCACCTACTTGGGTATTAAACTATGAGCTTGTGTGGAATGAAAATTTTTGGCATTCATTGAATAACATGAAATTGATGATCTACTTACATGCGCTCATCACCCAGACGAAGCAAATTGCGAGTGTGATACGGCGAGTGGATACTTTGTCACGGTAGCCAATCGGATCACGACCAGCCATGTAGCGATCCAATGATATCACACATAAATTCCAGATGGAGCTGGTTGACGCTAGAATGTCAAGTGCGTGGAAGAGATCACATGTGGCCAAACCTAAACCTTTTAATTATTCACTTTTTATATACAGGACTGTATATATGCAGATAGTGAGATGCATGGTGCATACATAAAAGGATTTGATGAACGCCTTTACTCGAAAGATCGTACGGGTATTGAAAGCTGAGGATTACGCTGATGATAATCAGCTAGTGGATGTGGTGGAAGAAAGACAATAGCTCAAGTATACCTATGAAACAGACAAAATGTTTTAACTCGTTTCTCGAGATTATAGTTCCAGATGTAAACTTTTTCATCCAACTTGATGCAATATGTCAGCAAAAATATTTGAAAAAAAATTCGACCTATGAAAGCAAACGAAACACAGCCCGTCATTTCAAGGATACATTCTCAACTCATGCAAGCATCGGAAGGGTAAAACAATACGTATCTTAACTTCGCGAACGATATCATCATGCGTGCGAATTTATTTCAGTGAATATAATTATCTGTGTGCTCGTCGGCTCGTAAACAATGAATGCAATTGCATTGTAATAGTGATAAAGCGATTTTCTAAGCTCACGTACAAGCTGAACCTCTCTCTCACAAATAAACCATCACGTATGGGCAATTTTAAAAACGACGCCAATGATAAAAGTAATTGAGGATTGCTAAGATGGTAGGCCGAAAAAATGTCCGTCAAATTTTGAGCAAAAAATTTAGATTTAATATTTGAAACTTTCACGAATAGCAAACATTTTAATTAGTCCTGAATAATCTTAATTAGAATTATATACGGCGATAAGAAGTTGGAGAGAGTGATTTGAATATGTAACAATCGTGACAGCTAATATGAGTGATCGCATGACTTCTTGTCAAGATCATCCGAACTAAGGGATCGAAATGTAATTAAAGAAAGCCAAGAACGCAACACATTGACCTTTCTCAAATATTCGAAGTAACATTTGTTTCTATGTTCATGGGATTATTCACATTCATTGTTCTTCCAAAAATATTCGCTTATTCCTCTGACTGTGGCAAGATAAAATAACGCCATAGAGACTTCTATATTCTTCGTTTGTTTTTTTTCTCTAATATCAGTAGCTTGATAAACGAATGATAACGTACAAGTGAATAAAAGCATCGCCTCAGAACAGGAACAATCTCTCCTATCACATAATAACGCAAATTACGATTGCCGGAGAAATTAGCTGATCATGCGCAAAAAAAAGCATGAAATTAAAAAACAATAAAGAACAAAAACGATAAAGCAAAACGAAAAAAGAATTTAAAAAAAGAAAATACCCAGCATCCACACGTGTTGCGTCATTTCGAACAAACTGTTCAAAGGCATAACGATAAGACCGACAATGAGATCAGCAAATGCCAACGAAACAATGAGGTAACCGGTCGGATTTCGAAGATACTTTTTAGTGCATACCGCTATCACCACCAGACAATTACCTAAACAATCATACTTGAAATGCTCCAAAGCTATTATTGTATAAAACAAATATCACATACATGAATTCTAATATTTGTGTGAACATACAAAATCGTCTTGATGTATGGTGAGAGCAGAAAAGTGCGCTCGCTGAAAGGATGTGAACTCCAGATCATTTTTTTTTCAATCAAGTACTGGAAACGATTGGAATATTTTGAAAACTGTTTTTAAGAATCATCGCGATTCTCGAATTCTGCAATCTCATCAAGCGTCTGAACAGCGAGTCTTTTCAGAACGCATAACGGCTTTCGTCGCTTGACCGTTTTGGTCAGTATGGCACTTGTTGCTAATTTGAAAAAAACAAACAAACAATGAAGCTGGCATAAAACATGATTTAGCCAAATACGAACAGTTGTTTCATTGAAATTGAAATGGAAACGAAAAGGTCACGTTTTGGACGAATAAATTTTTGTAAACAGAAATGTTTTCTTAGCGATAAAATGTCCGGCATGAAATGGAACGAAGGGAAAATTGAAGAAAATCGTCGGTAGCAAAAAAGTAGGCTCCAAACGAACCACAATGAAACTCATCAAATTCTTAACAAAGGATAAAACTACTTAGATTTCATTGGCGTAATCGAAATTGACATATCACATACTGTACTGACCTGCATCACATGAATGCCGCCAATAAAAGAAAACTCGTAAAAATGAACGACGCAAACTGTTACATCAAAGTTTACAATAAAACCTCTTGATTTATGCAATATGCTCTTTTCGATCAAACAGTAATAAAACAGTAATACAGGTTCATACTCGTTAGACTACTTGCCACGAAAGTTATGAACGATTTTTTAGTTTTTACCCGCAATAGTAAGAATGCAGAAAGCGGCAAATAGAAGTGCAAGTGCTGGATGTCTCCATTGTGGTTCATCAGTTGTTTCAGCGTCGTCGTATGCATTGCCAAAATTCGCTTCACTTGAATCGTCATTCGTTGTCATTCGCACTGCAATCGAAACGTTGAAACGGACAACAAAACGCTAGAGGGAATGTGGTTATGATGGTTTAGCGAGCAGAGAGCATTTCCGGTCGGGTCGGCATATAAAATGTTGTTACATATGGGATTGCAAGCGTAATGCAACGAGGAGGCACATTCATTAAGCGTCAAACAATACGATAGATGTTTATTGTTGTTGGCGATTGAATGCGCTCGTTATGCGGCCTATTAATAGACATATCGAGTAGTAGACGTTGTAGTTCGCTGGCTTTTATACGATTCACTATATGAACACTAAGCAACAGTATTCAACAACGCAAAAGTATTTGTGATTATTGTCGAAAACGAGGCAAACAATCTAAAAATTGCGATAACACTACAATACTTTCTAAATTCTCTCTTTCACTATTGGGGTTGAAAAAAAATCTCCATCAGATACAAAAGAGACGTTTACAAGGAACAATTTTTGCAAAGCCAAATAGGGATACATTTGCGATCTGGCACCGTACAATCTCTCTGAGACGTCCAGGAGTCTATTATGTTAGCTATGAAGACGCGATTCAAACGAGGTTAGAAAATATCTCATGGTTGGCAGCAGTGAAAAAACAGATAATTTCCAACTTATCGAGCTTTTTAAAGCGCTCAAAGAGTGTAATACACATTGTCATTCGATTCTCCACATGGAAAGTTGAAGAAGATCGATCGTCACTGATGGCTAGCTTCATTTAAAGGCTATAATGCGGGTATTGGTTTCGGCTTCTAGCTTGTAACTCATTATGACTTCGCATGTCGCTCAAAAATGATACGCTGTAGAAAAAGAATCTGAAAACGCTTATTGGAATGCTTAAGAAATATAGACAGGGGCTAATGCAAACGAGAATGAATTGAAGCAAAATTCGATTAGTGCTTGAGCATAGGTTAAAGGCATCTATCTAATTTTATGGCCCTTATGTATGCATGTGCCCATCTGCGCGAGGATCCATTCGAGGACAAATTGCCTCCACATAGCACATTACCTACACACGCAAACACACAAAGACGCAATGTGGCGACAGCATAGTCATAATTAATTCCTTTACTGTTCAAAACAGGGCGGGCAGTAGCTCAGTGATTGAGCTCCCAATTGTATGCGGGAAGACGTGAGTTTGGTTCGCGCCCGACGGATCGCCGGCAGGTTGACCACCAGGCGTTCCGAGACTGGTCAAAACAATCATGCGTGTGCATGGCTGTTAACCGCATCGGTACGGGAATCGATGAAAGTAAAGCTGCTTTTGCATCCCTTTGCACTGTTCAAATCAAGTATGATTTATTTTGTTAGAAGTCATTCTCTAAAAAAGAACGAATTTAAAAGGATGCCAGCGGGCCGATATGATATGCGTTTTCTGCAATCACCATTAGAACTGTTCGGAAATGTGTTCACGAAATTATTATTTCTATCATTATAAGCACAGATTTTCATGGTATTTCTCTTCTACTGCACCAATAATTTCTCACTTTTTATTCAAAAGTTGATAGACCGAAATGCGCATTTCTGATACACATAGCAGTTTCCGTCATAAGTCGTCATTGAGTCGCCCTCTGATTTTGTATTAGAGCTTCTTCCGTGCCTTAAATCTTGGAGTACGATCCGTCTATTTTGGTTAGCATAAATTTCTTTGAAATAGCATTGCGACAGCTTTTCTTTATGACCAGCGACATACACAGATATAAACCTAAAGATGCATGTAGCAAAGTGGCAACACATCACAATGTACCTTCGTTGCGGCGAAAAGCTCATAAAAAATGGCATAAAATATGCTGGAGATGCGTGGTAGAAGAAATAGTTCATCTCTAGAATAAACTTAACTTTAAAGTCGCTATTCAGCTCTAATTGTATCATCCCCGTTCACTCGAGCACCATACAATCGCCATAGAGTCATTTAAATCAAAGCATTTCAAAAAAAACGGCTGGATAAGCAAATCGAAAATATTCGTAAATAATATGATAGTGGACGGAATAAATGTGAGCAAAAGAATCACAAAGAAATGTCGAAGCAATTGTCGAAATCGCTTGCATCCATTAGCACTATCGCCATCTACTGATGACATTCATTTGCGCCTCCTAACTCTCATCGCCGTCCCTTCGACAACTGATCAAAAAAAAAATCGCAATGACTGTTTGACGATGATGAGAAGTTGATCCATGGAACGGATTCTAACGATATGTGCTTTTTGAAATCACAAGTTGAACGGCTCACTTCATAAAGTGAATCGTCGAAAAACGCTTAGCGACGCAAAAGGATTTTTATTCGCCAGGTAATATCAAACTGTGATCTGTGTGCACTCGGATTTTCACACATGCCATAATGAGTTGATTCGAGGTGCTCTCTACATTGTAACTGCTTTTGGCGTCTATTTTCCTGGAATTTTAGCACTTGATTTCTTAAAATTTCCAGTTTCTTCTCCGGAAATTTACGTTTAGAGCTGTGCTCAAGGCTTAGGTTTGCATTGCTTCGCAGCGCATCAGCCTACATATTATTGCCGAAAAATGAAAAACTATCTGAGCCACAATTCTTGTCATCTTATTTTGTATGCGTTACACCTCCGCCCACAGATTTATGAACCGTTCTGAAATATGTTTGCAAGAATTGCTTCGCTAAAAATTAGGCTATTCAAGTTTCACCGGTAGAGTTTCTATGGTCTGTGAAGTTGCCGAGCGTATGAAAACACATAAATTCATGCGCACGAAACGCTCTCATCATGCGCTTTCCATGTGGCAAAAATCATGCCAAAGTAAATCGCATAAGATAAAATAGGTTAAAGTTAAACTATTAAAAGCACAAAAATGTAATAATGCTACTTTTTCAATTCCTGAAATCCATCACAAGCCTAGACAAAAGTAGGCGGTTAGGCAACGAGTTGGAACATTTCTGCACCGCTAGGCAATAAAGTTCATTTATGCACAAAATCGGCATCGCCCAACTCACTTAAGAACGCAAGTGCCTGTGAATCAACTTTTTATTCAATGCACACGCCGATGAAAAGAGTTGAAAATTTGCGAATGCTAGTGCACCCTAAACATGTATTCTTTTTAGAGTAGCATGCTTTTGCTGCTGAACACATACACGTAGGTACGCAGAAAAGTGCTTGATCCCGATCTAAAAGAGTCGAAACTTTTGATTTCAAGCAGAGAGACATTAAAAAAAGTTGAGCGCTAGAAGGAAAAGCGCTTACCTTCATGCATCATTTCATCTAATTGAAAGTTAGAGCTTATGTAAATCAGCCTTAAATCGTGCTCAACTTCTTGACCAATTCAATTTAATCATACATATTAGGCAAGTCGATATTCATATGTAGTAACAAACATTTCTAATCGCCGTCAATGCGCTTAGAATAAATGGACGTAGTTGTTTCGTAGAGTGACGAAAAGAGTGCAAAAAACTCGAAAACAGGAGGCTTTGCAAGCCAGAAAATAGTATTCTCATGAAATCCTATGTACGTTCATTTTAATCTCTATACAAATAATACCCAGATAATACATGGAATATGCAAAACTACGCAACTCACTGTGACTGACACATATACTTTCGGCATTAGATGACTTAATTTCATCGCAGGTCAGGAGCGGGAACAAATTTTGAACTATTGCATTTTTGAGCTTCGAGCATCCGCGCTTCATATCCTGAAAACGATTCACCAGCTTCAATAAAAAAAAACTAGCAAGGAATGTTCTCGTTGTTGAAAAATTTCGACTAAATGGGGAGAATAGATGGCTGCGATACTAGGTAATTCAACGACCACTGCTTTTCTGACTCGAATTTCTCGTTCTCTGTTTTTTGCCTTAAAGAGATCCGAATCTGCATTGCAAAAAATACGATGGACAAATATGTGTTCTCGAAAACCGTCTTGTGTCATCGACGATGGATTATTCGCATAGACTAAATCGGTGACTTAAATCGGCTGTTGAACATTCAGCTACGATCGCCATTGTTTTTTTTTTGTGCACCTCCCAATTTAACTGATTCACTTTGGCTATCTGAAACCAAAATTCACCTTAATCTGAAAGAACGATTGTGGAAAGCACATAAATAAACATAAACTCACTAGCTGATATACAGTTGCTTTCGTTACGAAACGACCTAACAAATCTTATGACTTCACAAATTGTGAGATAGCACACTATCTCACAAATATCATGAACCATATATGTTGAATGGTGGGGGGGAGGGG
>JPKZ01000592.1:325095-349693 GCA_000803305.1 Toxocara canis
CCCGCTCTTGTCTTCCCCTTTTTTCGCAACCCGAATGCAAGCTTGTTCTGGAAGATTACGAATTTTTAAACTTCCGCGAATATATGCCCGACATCCGCTCCGCCTCCTCCTTCTTCCCAAATTACCCTAACCATTAAAAAAAATCAGAAAGAACCTATGGAGAATTCAGGATATTGTCAGCAAACGCTTCATAACTTCCCTCCAAAGCTGAGAACGTCAGCGGCCCATAAACGAGGACAGTAGACAGTATTATTGCATAAGTGACAGCGCATGACTTGCAAGACCGTTGCAGATTTTCATTTACACATAACTCGACACTCGCTGATTCCAGGAACATTTTAAAAAAATTGAAAATTCTTACCCTGGATGTTTTTCAGGCGTGATCTCTGAGAATCCTGAAAGTAAAAGTTTGTGACCGTCAAAAAACGGCACTTATGAAAATATTTGGCATGCTTTTATGAATTTGGAGACAAACTGAATTTTGAAGCACTCTGGTGTCCCCATACGGACCGCCACCCAATCACTTCTGTTGTGAATTACTGGTGCTAATTGGAACGAGGAGAATTTAATAGCTGAGTGATCTTTTTATGAAAACGATTATTAGAGGCAAGTAGAAAGTCTAAAGAGTTGCATTAGCGGCTCGAATAAATAACGATCGATACGTTAGTTTAGCACTGCAATTAGGCATAACTCAATTTGCGTCTCAGAGCGCTTTTCTTGCTGATCGCATGTGAACATAAATCGGCCTGTGAAATCGCATTAGTGAAGGGCAATAAAGCACAATTACGGTAACAATGCAAGCACGATGTGAGATTGCGTTGCTATGACACTAGTAAAAATTCACTTCCATAATTCTTTGGCACTAAACGACTAAAACAAATCGTCAAAGGCTTCTTCTGTACCACCAATCGGTCCAACGATGATAGCATTCCGAGATTTTTCCTTCGAAATTTCCTTTAAGAGAAAAAGAGAGTAACATCGCTTCGGATCTTACCGAAAGAGGGGGTTGTTCGATTTCATTCAGTGTCGAAAAAGTGTGTCTTTTTCTGCGATAAAGATGGTGGGTCAACACCGGTCAAAAGACGTTAAAGTTGGCACGCTTGTCTATAAAAAGGGAACCTAGACTCCACTTACCTTGCATGGACGTTTTATGAGATTTTAGGTGCTAGCTTCATTGCTATCAAAGACGACAAACTAAGCAGTAATCGAACAGCGTCCGTTTTTCAGCAATCCATTTCACATTCATTATCATCCTGTGGGCTCAGTGATCATAGAGGGTTGTACGAAATTTTAAAACAATACTATTTATGCCATCGTTATGGCAAAGGTTTCTTTTCTATCATGATAATAACAATAAAGAATTCCACTTCCATTTCTGGCACAGAAGTTCGTTGACTGCTCGTAAACGTTGTGCATACTCTAAGACCATCTTTGCTGAACGCAGTTATCAACTTTCCAACTTTCGAACGCTTAAACATTTTTAATACACTCAGCCTGGATGGTTCTGATCACATTTTACTGAAGACGACAATGGGAAAAATGTTCATTCAACGAATAAAAAATTAATATAAAACGAAGTGGAAAAAATGCAATGAAAAGGAGGAAAATAGTACTAAATGACTGAAGTAGTGCGTCCGACACAGCATTTAATAATCAAATGAGAACTGATTTTATAAAGTGATATAAAGTGACAACCAAATTCAAATTGAGTTATTTCAAAAGAAAGACGTCCAAATAATCATCAAAACGTAGAACAACAGGGAAATGGACAATTTTGTGGCTCAAGGAAGACAAAATATTGGTTAGCGCGCTCGTAATGGAAAACAACGACACATTTTGCGTTTGAGCTAGGCGAAAGCGATCGCTCAGAACGAATCCAAGTGCGAGTAGCCTACGGCAAAATCGGGAAGATATAAGTTGTCGTCGGGTCACGTTCGTTTATGGCAATGCATGTGGAGCGCACAACATTGACGCAACGGCATAAAATGAACGACGAGATCAAAACAGAAGCGCGGGTGAGATCTACAGGATGGGAAGGCCGATCGAACAGAAGCGTTTTAAGAATTGACGGTTGTGAAATTCCCATAGAGCACTTTCAGCGTAGCTTCAGTTCTCGAAAGGCCGTTAATGAGCGCGTCCGAGACTGTGCATATATTGTTCGCTCGGGACAACTGCATGACGGTCATTATGGACGTATGAAATCAAAACTAAACGAATCTGGTACTTTTTGATTGTTTTCGCGCCATGATACTATGCAAATCTTCGGCCACATCTTTGTCTTTGGCCACCGAGGAAAGTAGAGGCAACAACAAATGTGTACCTAGTGTCCGAAAGTGTTCAAGAGTGTCCAAAAACTTCTTTGCTCAATCCGGTCATCTGGTACTGCCGTGGTTAGCGTTGAAACATCTATAGTCCGAAATGGATTTTGGCGCACTTTTTTTTTGTTGAAGATCGCTTTACGTCGAATGAAGCTTCCATTGGTTTAAAAATTCAGAGTTTTCTTGAGGAAGAAGAAAGGCGTTTCGAGGAGGAAGTTACGCTAAGGAGGGCTTTAAACGAAGTAATTGAGTGTTTTGTTCATCTTTTAGTGCTAAAAGATTTCACTTGAAGAAAACTGGCTCACTCTTCTTTGAAGCTCTGTCTTAGCAGGAATATCACATCAATAGACAATATTATTTAGTGGTTTTTACACGTCTGCATTCTTCTAGCCAACATTTTATTCCGCCAAATGAAGGAAACTCTGTTATCTAAACAAAGAAATTATTTTCATTCCCCAGCTGAAAGCTCCCAAAGTGAGATTGAAAGTGCCATTAATTTTTTTTCCTGAAGTTGTTTGCCTTTTACCAATCGGCCCATGCTTTACCTAATTCGACAACTTTTCTGTCTCAAAAAAGATCTTGCTTTAGGCGCTTAGCATCTATGTAACTTGAACTCATAAGCCTATTTGCTGTTAAAGCATTCTGAAGGTAGTCCGCTGTTAAAAGATTGTCAACCTTCATGAAATATTCAAAATTGGGAATAATTTTCGTCTCTTCCGAAATGAAATAAAAACTGGAGCTTTCGAATCACTTAAGCTTGAAAAAATTAAAGCTTCAATCATTTCATCCAGTAGTCACCACCTTAGCTTGTAGAAGAAATTAGCTGTAATGTGCTAACGATACCAAATTATGCACACACATTCACACGTAAAACTTTTATTCTCATTTATATAAAACACAATAAAATGTTCAATAAAGCGTTCTTGGCACAAAAAAAATATCTAGACATGCGCGCCGTGCAATAAGATGTAGAAGGAACAGTTATTTTATTAGGGAGATTCGATTCCATGAGGAACTGAATGCTTTTTAAACGATCTTTTGTCGCAAACACATGAAGTAAAACTTTCATAATGTTGAACTATAAACTGGATTAGTTTTAAGGGTGTATTTGGGAAAAGGAAAAGACCTGGATAAATATGCATATATTGTGAATAAAACGAAAGCGTTTTTTCACATTTTTATTTGATTGTTGAGAGCAAAACGAAAAAGCAATGAGCAAATAAGTTTCGATGTGTACGCACGTAGGTCTTTATTTGATGAGGTTACAAACGTAAAATTGTTTCAAAGTACGCAAAAAAAATTTTCTGATTTTTTTCTCGTTTTAAAAGCGTGTAAATATTTTATGTTCAAAGTAGGCATAAAATGGAAAAAAGTGCTTGAGAATAAACTTTTCAAAAACCTATCTAAATACTCAACAAACCACCACTAGTAATCAAAACTAGTCCACATATCATATTCAAGATATAAACTACTGGTGCATTCGCAACTTCCCTGAGTGTCCCTCCTCAACACCGCACTTTCTCTGGCATCTTGTACTTCCCCGTGAACAGTGAGCTATATGGACGTAGAAGTGTACGTCGAAAGGATCGCGCAAATCTTTAAAGCTATAAATATTCCACCTGTATTTGAACCATACGTGAGGGTACCACTCCTCTCCCTCTCTTTTTCGCTCTAATATTCAAAAATTTAGTGGTTTTCATTTTCAAAATCTGTTTCATACGAGGTAGGTTTCGAGCACAAATTTTGTCACCGTTATTTTTCACTCAAGAGTCTGCGCACTACGGGTTTTGAGTCATGAAAGTACCGTGCTGTGGGAATAACTCGCAAAAAGGGTTTTAGTGAGCAGCAATGCTAAAGGCGAAGAAAGCGCCAAAAATTTATTTAAAAATCTGAAATTTCCAATTCTTTCGGATGCTTGTCAACCTGTTGGCTGCAGGTTACTCCTCGGAAGTTCTAAAATTTAGGGCAACTCCAAGCTTCTGGAAGGGAGGGAAAGTCTGGGGCTTTTCATGTGTAACTGAAATAGACTGCATCATCAAGAAACAAGAATGAGCGAACTTCAGAAAAGTAAGTTAAAAAAATTTGTGCTGTCGACGATTCAAAAACTGGAAAATTCATTCACCTGAAAAACCTTGTAAGCGTGCAAGCGTTTGAGTTGCTGTATGATAGTCGAAACGTTGGTGTGTGCAAAAAAAAACTGAAACAGACTGAGGCAGAAAACCTCATCTATACGCTGTGGCATAACAGTATGGCAGAATTCTTGTCACTAGACAGTCTGCAATTGTTACTAAACAGACTAAGGCGGAATACATCTTTAATAGAAGTGCAGGAAATGCATCAAAAATCGTCTGTGAAAGCATCCCAAGAGTGTGAAAGTGTCAATAGGCCGCATGACAAGGAATCTTAAGATTCTTTATCTCTCTACGCATTCGACAGCAGGCTGCGATCGGAAAAATCTACATGCAGGATGTTGCTTTCTATGATGTAGATTTGCAAAGACTCGCTTAATCTGTCGCAAAAAAAGCTTCAGTTTCGTTTTGAAACACCACATAATTGGCTATGAGGGCAACTTAGCCGATCATGAAGGCCGATACAACAGCAGAAAAACAAAAGAAAATTTGAACGTTCAAGTGCGATCGACCGAATTTTAGAAGTTTAATTTCAGCTGTGTCACAATTCAGTAACAGACTGACTACTTGTGGTGATGATCTCTGTAGAATCGCAATTTTCTGCTCATTATCTTTTTGCAGAGTTTGTAAAACATGAAAAAGTAGTATATTCTTTCCCCAAAGTAATATCCCTAGGGAGCGTTCATTTTCAAACAGATCAACACTTCAAAGACGCGATGAGGGCATAGCCATTCCATACAAAACATTCGTTCTTCATATTTGTGTGGGCAACGTAGTTCCTGCTTCAAAATTAAGCGGCTAATATGTGCGAAGATTTGGCCAAACCAAATTCGTTCATTTTTCGAACATAGATGAAAAAAAAAGTATTCGAATCCGAAAGGTGTTCGTATAACAGTTAACGAATCAACCTTCCGGCCACGAACGCCCAGAATTGACAAGAAAAAATTCATGGATGATGTGCTTACGGCCATACTCGCACGATCTTCGAGCGCCATATTTTTACGCATTGTTTTACAATAAATGATAGTTCTTCTTCGTAAATATCATGCAAGCTTGTCGATTTATTTGACTGGGTTTTTTGCGAAAGTACTGAGATTTCATCGGATTATTTGTGGATGGGAAAGGAACATGGAAGTCGTTCACTCTTTTTTTCTTAAGTTCAATATATAATCATAAATGTACGATGGCACAAATGGTTTAGGATATCGTAGACGTGCTGAAAGCAATAATTTATTGCACAACGAAAAGCGAAAGGAAACCATTAGTTTATAATTGAATACAAGTTCGTTGCGAAACGGACGACTAAAGTGCGAGACGAATTGCACTTTCCTCGTAATTTACAACCTCCCATTTAATACAATGAGCAAACTTGCTACCTCATATCTGCTTATCGCGCAATGCTTTAAAGAAAACAAATGCTATTTTCATCGAATAAAATATGCTAGCAAAACGATATGTTTTTCCTAGCATATTTTTTACTGGAGGAAAAACAATTCGAAAACAATGAAATCAGTTTTTATGTAAACGTTGTTGGCAAACAAGAACACGTAAACGGGCCATGGCACGCAATGGAGAAATTAGGTTATTAATGGAAATGCGTAAAGAATTATGGAGTTCCAATGCCTCCACTCTATTCGTCATTCACTTCTTGAGGCAAACCTTATTGAGTAGGACGTTTTTTTTTAAAACTTTCGTACATCTTTTTCCAGTGACGTTTCCCCCATCCCCACCCACCCCTCTCCCTTGGGTGAAAGCTATTTCTGTAGAATCTTTTATCTGCCTGAATTAATTTTTCCACGAATGCCTTTATCTATTTCAATTACCATCTTTCTGCTATCAATTCTTTGGAAAAAGAACGATTATTCGAGAGAACCCATTTTCAAGACAAACTTAGCGATTGGTCGTTTAAAAGAATGCAGCAGAAGCAATTGAGAGCCGCCTAGTTTGTTAGGCTACAGCGAGGAGATTTAAATGCGTCTTCCACGACGAATTTAAATCTGTTCCTGAACGCATCGCCCATACAAATAAAAACAATCCAAACTGCTTCGATAAAAACTCGTCAAAATTGCTCATGGTAATAGCGCGAGTTCGATGATAATTTGAATAGTCATTATCGTTTCTTAAGCTAGAAAAAAGTTTTACCACATACATTAGAAATGTGTTTAGCCAAAACTTGTTTAGCTACCTAATCATTTTCGAAAGCGAAAACGATCGAGTAAAATAGCAGTTGATAGCAGCTAGAAAGAATTTAATGGAATAATTTAGATGCTTTAACTCGTTAAATATTTCGAAGAAAATATGAAATGCCAAGTAATTCTGCTTCTTTAATGCTCTTCCACGCATTTACTTAACATGTGATGGCCTCTTTGACGGCAGACTCTTAATATTTCCCCATCTAGGTTTTTCCAGAAAAAGGAAAAACTTAGGTGGGGAATGAAGAGGGGTTATGAAAAAAAACCATCAACTGCTTCTAGATTTCTTTAAACCGACATATGACTCTATCTGCAGTTCCTAAGGCTGGCGAAAAAGGATTTGCTCAGTTTCAACAGAAAAATAAACATTTTGTTTCTAAGGAACACTAGGACGAACTTTGCCCTTTTGCAAGTGCATGTCAAAATAACGGCATATTATATTCATTTAAACGTGTGCATTGCATTTGGAAACGTGTAACAATGACATACTTTGACGTCACATGATATGAAGTGTAGAAAGCGCACATGGAGAAGAAATTAGACGAAAACGTTTGAAGTAAACTAAGAACAGTCCGATGTGAGTAAGCGTTCTCGGTTAAAAGCAACAGGTGCATGAAGGTGGCATTTTTAAATAAACAAAAGACTGCGCACTAATGATGGTGATCGAATGAAGAATGCAGCGGATCAGGGGGTATTAATTGTGATGGGTTTGCTTGACCGCTCTAAAAATGTTGTTCATCGAAACAAAAGGTCGGCACCATCTTCATGTAAAACTCACTAAAATGAGAAGCATTGCAGAAGTTTGCTAGGCCAACGAATTTTAAGCTCCTAAATCTCTCCAGTAAGCTAAACTGCACTTGGTCGGACACCTCTTGAACAACAGAACATCCGTTCGCGATCAAACACTTCAGCAGTTTTGTTGAGAGCTCGGCAACAAGCGATAGTGCCGTTCGTGATCTTCTAAGAGTGAATCTTGTTATGAATGTGGTTTTTGCACTCGCCAATGGTGCCCCTTGAAAATAGGGTTCCACAAAACACAATTATGGCGTGTGTCATGATCGCCCATGCGTTTGGTTATGCCGTGGCGTTAGTGCAGTACAATACGGTGTTCCCACTGCTTCCTTCACGTATGCGCTCCACCAATCCAAAAACTGAGTGCTGGTGGACCCCTGACGTGGCTTGAGAATTCACCCATCCTCCCAACCCTTACCTCATCTTTGTCGATGCATGATTCTAATGCAGTACCAGTTTAATCATCAAATATTGATCACATGAAGTGAACTGTGCATCGAATTAATTATACAGTCGGACTTGGCGCATGCATTAAACGCTTACGAATAACGACATCGGTATTTAGTTGAATCCACTGAGGAAACAGTATATAAGCGCATGACGCAATGATGCTCTACATATTGGGGTCGTATTCGAACAAGACAAATTCAATATTTGACAGGTTTAATGGCACTCAGCAAGCGATGTAAACTTTGGATGAGGATGAAAGAGTCCTCCTACAAAAAGGACATGACGGCAATAAAAATACTCTCCTAAGAGCTGCGAAAAACAGCTATTTTTTCGTGAGTAAATTTGCATAAAGCAGTGGCACTCATTGACCATTGCTGCTACGACACCTACTGCTCAAACTTCACTGGCGACTTAAACTCAGATACAATGCGACGCTAGGAGATTTGGCTAGGTTTTACAAAATAAGTAAACTGTAATGAAAACCGATGTTCGTTTTGAGTCACATTAAGAAAATATCGAAGAACCCACTATTTGGCATCTGATATGCCAAGTTTTGACAATAGTGCTGCGGCCAACGATTCCAAGAAGAAAGAATGCTATAGAACTGACTGTTTATATGAACGTGCAATGATGACTGCAAAAAAAGTCAGCGCATAAAAGAAAAATGTGCAGTGCGATTTTGGACCCTTAAGTAACAATTTACTTGTCGATAAGTAAGACCACTAAATTTTTGATCGATCAGTAGTGGCCGATCAATCAGATAAGGAAACCGCAGATCACGAAATGTTTCAGCAGGATAAGCGTTTGGGAGTCTGACAACCATTACTGGCAATGAAAGAATATGTTATTGAAATAATTGTCTTTTTTACTCCCTGCGTGCAAATATATTATAATAGAACCATGCTTCTTTTGTGAAGCGGATTTGTGGCGTTCACTGCTATTTGAAGGCATCAGCGGTTCTAGCACGACAAATCCTACCGCCTATCTCAGTATTCTAAATCGACCTCTGAAATACTACAATCTGCATAGGCAATTGACGAAAATGCTTTCCGATACTTTGCCGATTTATGTAGTTAAAAAGACGAATTTCAGGAATACACTGTCTAGAGGCTAACTGAAGTGACATGACTAAAGAGTGAAAAACAGGAAGCCTCAACAAGTGTGCCAGCGTAATTATTCAGATAATTACGGGCAGTTGCGCAGCGAGAGCCAATGCTTTGTGCTCAACTATTCGGCCACAGCATTTGGTGGCTGCTTGACAACGAAACGAATTAAACCGGTCAAACAGTCACCGACATTAAAAAACGAATTTAAGAAAGAAATGCGAAAAGCAGTGAAGTGAACTGAAGGAGATAATATCAGAAGTAAAACGTATTGCGTACATCAATGAGTGCCAGCGTGTGTGTGCGCGCGTGCGTGCGTGTATGTGGTGTGTGTGTGTGGTGTGTGTGCATGCGAGCGTGTATGTACGCGTGTGTGCACGCATGTGCATGTGTGTACGTGCGTGTGCGTATACATATTTGTCACTTCTGTAGTTTCGTGGTGTGTGTGTGGTGTGTGTGTGTGGTGTGTGTGCGGTGTGTGGTGTGTGCGTGGTGTGTGTGTGTTGTAAGGTGTGCCTGTGTGGTGTGTGTGTGTGTGGTCTTTGCGTGGTGTGTGTGTGTGTGTGGTGTGTGTGTGTGGTGTGCTGTGTATGTGCGGTGTGTGCGGTGTGTGTGTGTCTGGTGTGCGTTTGGGTGTATGTGTGTGTCTGCGTGCGTGTGCGTGTGCGTGTGTCTGTGCGCGCGTGTGTGTGGGTGGTGTGTGTGTACTTATGTGTGTGATGAAAAAGAGAGCAGCATTTGTTAAGTAAATGGTGAACAGCTAAGCTCGAATCGAAGCTAAGGTCAATGCAAAGCAAATTTTCCCTCACTGTCTACGAGCATAACGATAGCAATAATTGTCAATGTGGATGCTTAACTGCTTACATTAAGGTGTACTTGCAACACTTCGACACTAGCAAATTGCTCCATAGCAATCCGTCCGTAAGGAAAGAAGATTCTAAATCGGAATTGCTTTTTGCAAGTAAAAATTCGAAGCGCTGATGCACTATCGCTTTTCGTTGATGCAGGTAAAATAAGCAACGCTTGCATGAAACAAGAATTTTTAGTTGAAACGAACAAATTCGAGTAAGATTTTTTCCACCTTTTACGCTTTGACGCCTTGGACGACCAGCGAAGCGAAACAGCCAAATTGCGCGTCTTATGCGGAAAATCATTCTTCTTCGAAGAGAATCTCAGGCTAAGTGATTGAACATAGCGGCTTACACTCCCTGATTCTTCAAGGACCTCTTAACAAGCAGCTCGAATCTTTCGTTTGGTCTGGCAACATACATTCAGATCATATTTGACTGCAACATAAAACTGTTCTTTTAAAAGTATTTGATGTGGAATGACCACTGTTGTGCGGCAGTGCTTAAAAGCAGTTCTTAGTGGTAGCGAAAATGCCGGAGAAGTTTGCTTTTATTTTTTGTTGCTTTCACATGAATTAGTCGCTATTGAAGGTAGTCGACAGTAAAGAGCCGGGAGCGGATTCTAACTTATCTCTTTGTTTGCCCATCTAAGCATCTAGAATCTTTTCAAGCGACAAACTTCTGTTGCGGGAAAGAGCAAAATTTTTCATTTAATTCGAAATGAACTTATTCGTGCAAAAGGTCTCCTTCGTGAAGAAATATATCGCAGCTAAACAATATTACAAATATCCTTTTAATCGTTTAATATGGTGACAAATTTAAGTAGAGCGCTTCGTCTACTCTTGAGGGAGCAAATACTGTTTACGTTGATATTTAATGAGCACAGTAAACTGACACGTTATGCTGCGTAATGGAAAGAGTGACCTCACATAGGTGTCGAATATCTTACCTCTAATAATCTCCGAGCTGCACATAGGATCTCAGAGAAACTATAAACATCGCTTCGTTCTCAGTTGAATATTTATTCAGTGGTTCATGCCGATGCAGATGAGCAGAAACACAACAATCAACAAGTCAAAGTTACGAAAAGAAACAGGAAGAGATAATTTCTGCGTATCTAGCATCACTGACCTTGAAAAAAAAGCCTGATTTTTGGGTGGCGGATGTGTCAACCAGTGCGCTAAGAGAAAGCAACCTTTCCATCAAAAGAGTGTTCTCGAACATTTAGACATTGTCAGAATATGCGACAAAACAGTAATACGATTAAAGAAAGGAATCGCACAGATACGATCCTTTAACATTGAGGTGAGACACGAGATGCATTTAAGCACTCAACAGACTGCGTTATTTACAGGAATTGTCATCTGAAAAGAAAGAGCACAACACAAAATTCGTTTGCATTATTATACATGAAATATTCCAGCGCAGTTGCACAACGGATTTCATAGCATGTTATTGAGGGAATAGAAAGCGTTGCTATGATCTACTTATTTTGTCACTGAAGAAATGAATTCTTTCCGAAATACTCTTGTTTTATCCAAAAATTTTCGGTGAACGAACCAAACGGGTAAAAAAATCAAAACAAAGCCAGCGACACAAAATTTTTGCAGGACTCTAGCCAAGGTTTAAAGTAATTCGGAACTAACTATCACAGTGTAAACTGCGGATGAATCCAACCCAAAAGCCAATATCGGTCATGCATTACGGTGCGTTTCCCAGCCGATTTCTTTAAATCCGGCGCATACAAAAGCTTCGTGCAGAAATTCTCTTCACTCGAGTACGCGTATCCTATGGCTCCGTTATAGTTATGTGCATGCATATGCGTAATGTTTAAATCAAATAAACATTCGAAATACATGCAGCACAACAAACTTTTCATCGCACCGTTTGGCTTCATTCATCGCTTACTGATGCGAAAAAAAGCGAGGAACATAGCCGTACACCTTGCTGACACACTCGTTCAGGTTAAATTCGTTTTGTGGAGTTTTTCCTAACAGTTCATTGCCCTCGTGAACAAGTAGGTGCTGTGCGCTGATAACACATATATGGCCATATGGAGTCCGTTCCTGTGAAAGGGCAGCAGTTGCCACTACCACGTCAAATGCACATCATAAAGTGCATGAAGACAGTTGACATTCGCGTCAACAGCAATTTGGTGCTTTAGGGACACTTTACTTAGGCTGAGCACTGCTAATTTCTTAATGACCAAGAAAGCAAATAGAACAATAATTTGAAAAGCTTCTAGGAGAAACCCGTATATGAACACTGAAGCACTTCAAAATGCCGTTTCATTGACGCCTCAATCGTCAACAGTGAGCAAGCGATGTTTTCGAAGAATGTGCACTTAACGACCAGTCGTGGCAGCAGCCAGTAGCCGAATATTATGTAAGAACGCGCAGCATATAATCAATTCAAGCATGCCTTCTGTAAGCCTAACAGATCGAGTTCAAATTCAAAGTTGCATTTGACAAAACGAATGTTTCCTCCTGTATAGGCATTAGAGTAAAAGACAGAACTACTAATGTTCTCTTTCTGTTTCTGTGATCCCTTCTCGCCCATTCCTTTCCTTTCCACCCTTCTTTACCTCAAACAAACGGAGATGCAACGGTACTCATTTTGCCGCCTTCTGACGTTGGAAATTGCCAACTTGGCCATTTTGAAACGCGCTTGATTAGCACAATCAAATGAAGTCCCTTGTGACGAGGTTGTCATGTCGCATATTTCATCTTAAATAGGCTTATGGTAACAAACTGGGAGGTTAGTCAGTGAGCTAGCATAGTATGCGCATCCCCTCAACTGCAGAAATATTTTAGAAATTCAAAAACTAAATAGGGAATTTCTTGCTGTGTATGAACATTTTTGTTTGACCAGTAAACAAAACTCTACTCTTGTCGTTCACTGCGAATACGAAGAGCCTAAGAACATCTTTCACGAAATCGGAATCGCACCTTCGATGGCACATGCATTCCCAGAATTTTTAAGCTTGCTCTTTAAAAAGTTCTGCTTTCTTATCCAGAAAACGCAGTCTCAGTTGTATCTTTGTGAGCTATTTTTGTTGCTCTTTTTTCGATCTCGATCTATGATTAATGGGACGCAGATCGCAACAAATCACCGATGAGCTAAACAAGTGAAATGAAAGCAAACAGCACAGATGGAGGCAAACGATAACAGTAGTTAGGTCCAAGTGATATACGCAAACGGCAAATTTGGGACATGGTGGCCACTTCTATCGATTCTAACAAAACTATAAGGGGATCCTTGTTGTTTTTAGCTGCCTTATTTAATGCGTCAAACAAAGTCAAACGAACGAACAATACACATTTCCATTTCAACTTTTTTTTTGCCTTTGCGCGTTACCTTGAAGAAACATCTCATGAACTATTCGTTAGAATCGATCGATAATTCATGACTTGCTAAATGAACGGTAATGTCAAAACTTTTAGAAGACTTCTGCCGCGAATATAGCCCCATCTTTGTCGGTCAGCTTTTAAGAATTTCAGGAAAACCACCAATCAGGACAAGAATTGGTGAGCTGTTTTTGAACCAGGCAATGATATTATCTTAGGGGTCCGTATGTAGCAGTGGACAGAAAGAAATTTAAAAAAACGGGGAACATTTGCTTTGATAAATGAAAGCAGTTGTTTGCGGTCCACTTATGCATAAAGAACAATGTTCGTGATGTATATTGCGCTTGCATTCATGCATACGAGAACATAGGCTACACAGCTAAGGCAGACGACTTTTTCACGTCGATGGTTCTCCCACTAATCGCATTCTTTATTCGCAACAATTTTTTCAATCCAAATATGGCTTAACATCCGTTGGGTATCAGTGAGGCAAAAGATTTTCGTAACCCAACCAAAGAACTTTTTCGTTCTAGATTAATAAAAAAAAGGGAAAAAACTTTTATTCCCATATCCAGAATTGGAAACGCTCGTTGAACGACTTCCGCTCATGCGAAAAAAAAAAGGAAAACGTACGCATATTGTTGAATCGTTGTGCCATTTACCTATATGCATGCATGCTTACATGTAGGACATCTAGAGTGCAGAAGTAAGCGGTTTGCTAAAATCGTCTTAATAAGCGTGCCAATAATCAGGACAATCCAGATCGCACAAATGTATTTTCATCGAAAATTTCCCAACGCTTCACCTATAATTATTTACCAACTGCTTTCGCATCCCTCGTCCCAAATTTCTATACGTAAGCTGTGAATGAGTGATAGAGAAAATCTTGGAAAATTATATCAGGTTTAAACTCTCAAATAAGCTTTCATATGATCCTTATAATGCTTTGCATCCATAATCTATTAATTTCAGCAGAATCAGACAATAGGCTTATGGGTAAAACGTGTTTTAAGTAGCTTTACATAATTTCTCGAAGTTCATATGTCCACCAAAAGTGTACTGTTTCTAGAAATGTGAAAAGCAGTGGCTGCTTTCGAGGAAGTCGGAAGCCCGCTTCCTATTCGTTGAATCTAGGAGCCGAGTTTTACACGAACAGGGTACAGTATTTCGCTAGCGATAGATTAGCAAAAACCCGCTGAGCAAACTGCGCTCTTTCGAGTTAAAGTTTGTGCTCTGAACGAAAACTTCTTTTGATGTGGACGGCTCAAGTTGCGAAAAGTTCTAAATGACGGTAGAGAAGCTGAAACAGTAAAAACAGAAAAACAGAAACAATCATACCACACGCTAATAAGATACTAGGTGTCTTTAAACAAATAGATGAAGTTAGTGAGGATTTATCTTGCTTTTAGCCGGCCTCGACGGAAAAAAAAAGCAAAAGTAGGAGGCAAACTGGCAGCATGGCAAGCATCTGTAAAGGCAAATTCAATCAGATCTGTTTCTTATGGCGCTAACAAAAGTACCACGGCGCCTTGCGAATATTTCGTTGCTGACAAATTCAATGCAAACGAGTAATTAGTTAAGAAAGGGTGACCAAAATGCTTTGGAACACCGCCATTTCTCATGTGCTAGCTCGTATACAAAAACTGTAGTAGTCATCACAACCTCACAGAAAATAGCAAAGAAAGTTGTTATCTGAGAGGAGGGTGCGGAGGAGATAGCAAAAAAATTTGATGAGAAAATAACTGCCTTCTTTACAAATGCTAACACCTATTTCAGACCATAAGTATGAGATGGGAAAATGAAACTATGCGTGTGATATGTTGGAAGCAGATGCTGACTGCTATAGCTGGAGCTTAAAAAAGGAAACAAAAATTTCTCCGCAACACACTAGCCAAATCATCCAGATGCTAGATGTGACATCATGCTTCACGCTAGTTCAACAATAAAAAAACTCAACATATCGCCACAAATAATTAGTAGATAAAAGTGTTGACTACTTATGAGTAATGCTGCCATACGATAGTTTAATAAGGAAATGTGCACGCAAAACCATAATGGAAAATATTTTCCTGACAACGAAGATGATTTTTTTCGTTTTAAAGATGCGATATTTTTCGGTCGACAGAAAGGACCGAAAAAAGACAGAAAGCAGCACGAGTAGAAAATTTAAGAATGTCACAAAAGGGGAAGAGAATAAGAACAATTGCTTCAAATTGATCGATGACTGCCGCGCGAATGATATTACCTCACACAACTGACAACTAAAATGAGAGTCATAAATAGAATTTTGATTAAAACTGTACAAATAAAAACAACTTCCATAAGCAATAAAATATATATGTATATATATATGCATATATATGTATATATACATGTACATGTATATATATATATACACTAGCAAGGCAGCAAAAGAAACCATGAAATGAGCGAAAGTAGCAGAAAATGTGATTCAAGCATAAAGCAGATGCGAAAATAACACCATTAGTGGCAGGTGACAAGAAACAAAAATGGAATTCAAAAATGCGATCAAAATAGACTAATCAGACAATCAATAAACTCAGGAAGTGATAGTTCTCAAAACAAGTAATCTGAGATGGCTTATGTTCGGCGAATTCACGATGGAGCTGCTTCCAAATACAAGCCACTCCGAAGCTGGAAAGGGCGTTGTTCATAGAACACGTTTGCAAGCTAAATGATAACACTGAAACCGGCGCTGAGCTGACAGAGGAATGTGAATAGGCTTTCGAAGGATATAACAGAAAAACTGACGATTTTGTAACAGCAGGCCAGGTCAAACTTAATTCGACGATACTCCAACGGTTCAAGATCAAGTACCTTTAACCTTTGGATTCATAATCGAGTACGTAAGACCCGATGAACAACTTGCGAAATATTACACGAGTAAAATATTCTTGCACGTTTTCAACAACTTTTATACCATTCGTGACGTATGGTGACCATAACTGCTCACAATATTCCACAGCGAGATCGCAGCACACAATATATGCCTTGCGGTAATGCTCAATGCATCTGTTTTGCAAAGGGCGCAAAATAAAGTTGACCGCCTTTAATGTTTTCGCAGCTGTTTCAAGTTGCAGTGCAGGCCCGGGCAAATGTTGATCGCAGGATCGCAGATCCTTTCATCTGCAGATGGCAAAACTTTGTCGACCAAGCGTAGGAAGCACTCATGATAATAATTAGTATGAAGAACCCGGCATTTCTTGAACAACATGTCAAGGTGACAAGATTTTGACAACTCACCAAAAACATTAAGATCTCTTTGCAAAATGTGACATTTCAGAGCGAGGTCTCTCAAAGACCCATGTATTCATGGATCATCGGCCAAATTATGACACATATCAATTATGTATATTATGAATAGCAACGGAATTAGTCCACTCCCATGAGGAACGCTGCTAATTTGATGGCGATATTTGGGAAAGGAACTATTTTTATGGTGAAGCGCCGATTCGCAAAAACGCATTTCAGCCAATTTAACAGTTAACTGCAAAAGAAAAGCTTATGGTGTTGTCCAGAAATTCGTGCCGTAGCTCATTATGGCAAACAACGCCGAAAGCCTTAACGTAATCATTTCGTTCGGTAGGCGGTCGAAATCTTGCCAGCTACATCGGCTTAGGTGGCTAAAAATGTGGGAGGAATATTATGATACCTTCTATTTCTATCGTTCCGCTTCGCGCTCATCATTTCGTTAAATTTAATGCTTTCATCAAAGCTGGTAACAAAAGCTATGGGGCTTTAACTGCAATCAATCATCAGAAAAATATGTCACCATCGAGAAAAAAAACGAACAGAGATAGCAAATGGCATAGGGGTATACGGAAGTCTGTCTACAGCTTTAACATTTGAACTGATTTGGGAGAGACCGGCGAATTCTACTTGCCAATGCATGATGACGCTGACGTTTGCAATGTTGGCTAAAGTTGAAGAGACCAAGTGAAGTTCAGTTGAAAACGTTAGAATTTTTCGCATACCGCCTTACCGTACGCTCGTTTCGTGAAAAAGGACAGATTTTGTTTCACTGAAACAGATCAAGTAAACTTTAAGCAGAAGCTATCGTATTTGCCAACATATCGATTGTCCACTAGACCTCACGCTAGTGCTTGCTAATATAAAATGAGAAAATAACGATGACATACGAAAAGGTTTATAATATGCGATTTTTAAAATCGTAAAAAAAATTGACTCACTTTGAGATTATTTTGCTAACAAATTTGCAATCGAGAGGAAGTAAAACTCTGGAGGAATGCGCGCAAAGAATAAAACCTTGTAGGGCACATTGGTGCGGCAGAACGCTTTTAGCGAAATTCTTTTAACAGCCCAGGTAAGCAAAGCTGTTTTCTGCAGTCGTCACCCGAGCAAAAGTGCTCTACATACAACGAAGCCAATGCTCTAGAAAAATCGGCACAACAGCCTTCATGTCGACGGTGCCCCACATATACAAATCGCACGAAAGATTCTGAATTCGGTCGAATGAAAAATGAACGTAACAAAATTTACAATTATAAATGCAAATCATGCAGGGTGCATTTTCTTGCAATGAACAAGAAACCACAGCTCTTCAAAGACCGTTTTTGTGGGAAATCATTAGTTGTGTCATTCCACGAAAATTAGCATAATTATATATGTGTGATAAGTGTGATACTATATCTCAGTCCGTAGGTATAGCAAAAATCGTCGGCGCAAACTGTGAAAGTGCCCCTCGAAAAAAGAAAGACAAGCATACTCAAAAACTTGCTTAAATGCTTTGTCTTTTTCCGCATGTTGCTAGCATAATTTGCGCATATTTTAATGAAAGGAACATCCATATTATTTGTTGTTCCCTTTCGTAATTCTCTTGCACTCCATCTCCCTTCATAACCATGCGTCTGTTGATGTCACATCTGCTGAACGAGATTCGCTAAATATGTGGAATGTAATCGTATGGCATGCTATACTTACATTCCTCACAATATACAATTTAAGCTTATTCAAACACTTTCCGTTCTAGATTGTGTGTTAAGTATATCTCACTTATTCAACAACGTATCCCTCCGTTCAGTGGCTTTATAAAGCGAAATGCTCTTGCCTTACAAACCACTGCGATTCGAACAAAACGTTTAATACGCCTCGTCATATTCATTAGAATATTCGGCGTGCTTTCTAAACTGTTTTATATTGAAAACGAAAGCGCATGGCACAAAATCGCATATATCGCTCCTATCTATAATGTCGTAAAATTTTGTCGCAACATTAATACAAGCAATTAAGAAAGTCGCGAAGTTTTAAATGAACAGTTGTTTTTTTTTCGCCACAGTTAGCAGCATCCAATGTGCCTAGCAAAACATTCGTGAGCCTCTAAAAATGAAAAAATAAACTAGAACTAATTTAAAAAGAAATTAGCACATAACGGCATGACTATGGTAACCTCTTATGTTATAACAACAAACTAAACAATGGCCAATAAATGTGAGGCTTGCAAATTGCTTCAGACGACGAGCACATAGCATATGGCCATGCTTAATTGTTTAATTAGAAAAAGCGACGCAATTACTTACCAGCTGCATGTTTCATATAAAACAGTGACGATCGGATAGCATTGAAATTGAGCCTATAATTTTTGCAAAAGAAATGAAAAATGAATTTTTCTTCTGCGAATCGAGCAGCGCGATCGAGAACTGTTGGTACTGCGTACGATATGAAAGCAGCTAAGACTCCTCGTCAATGTGACGTAATCATAAAAAAAGTTAAATTGTGTAATTCAAATCAATTTGTCGGTGATATCGCGAAATCGACAAAGAATATGGCAATGTGGAACTACAGTTCCCAGCGAACATTGGGGATATGTTACGAGAAACAGGGTATAATGCCCATTCGGGCAAAATGGTTCATTTTAAACAATTGCACGTAATTCATTCACATTAGGGTTGTTCCTCCTTCCAGCAGCAGTGAGGACAATCTGATCTTGATGAGCGAATGAGTGTCACCCACCCACTCTTAATTGCTCTTGACAATTTTCAAAACGCTTCCAGCGGCAACGAAAAGGGTTGTCTCTGCAGTTGATGAATAAATTTGTCTTAGCGGAAGCAACCAACCGATCGGGTTCATTTGAAATATCCCATGGCACATACATTTGTTGCATATCTGGTAGGAAAGATGCGCTTCGTTGCGCAGCAATGGTTCACGCGTTCGTGGACTCTGCAAACAAAATGAAAAAAAAAAAAGAAAAAGTGGACCAATTGAAATGTTGCAAGTGTAATATTATCCGTTCGCTTCATAACTGGCACCTTCTTGAAGCACCCATTAAGCTATTCTAATCATTGCTGGGATTGAAGCTGATAATTCGATTTTCATGGTTCTATACATCCAATGCTTCGTTTGCACCCTTTAAAGCACGACCTACCTTTCATCTAATTTATAACAAACTTCAATCACGTTATACCAGTCCACAAAATTTCCGTTTTGAGACCTTTTCTTAACAACCAAGAGTCAATTGATTTTGATACTCTAATGAAAACTAAAAGAATGGGAAAAAATTTATGAACAACTTTCCATTGTTTCTCACGTTTGCTGAATTGAACGAACTGTTTGTTCTCTAACAAATCTTATTGTAATTTATTTGGGCATTATCAGTGATATTCGCAAATGCGCTCTTATCTGATTATGTTTGGTGAAAGAAAACGCAGGAAAGGTTATAGAGCTTGCAATAAAAGATAAATACTGGTATCGTAGCGGTTGACTAGTCACAACTTTACACCATACTCAGAAAAGAACTAACTTCAAATGGGTGCCCAAATCCATACATGAATGACGTACGTGATGTGCGTTGATCGAAATGTGTAGAGGGAGGGACAAATATGAGGTTTGTAGTTATTTATGGCAATTCGGTTGAAGAATGAAAATTTGAACAGGCAAATCAATAAAGAGAAAACCCAACAACAATACTCATGGGTACCATTTTAAGCATCTATATTCGGCGATAAAAAATTCTTAAATGTAGATATCTTGAGCTCATTGATAGCGCCGTAGCTCAGAATACGTCGTTTAATTCAAGACGCCGGCATTCGGAAGTCTAAGGCTCCGAGATTGGGAATTTAACATTTTGGGGACCTTTTCGCTCGCTTTATATTTCATTTACGTTGGATAGCAATTTAGATTTCAATAGTTCGATTCTTGTTCATTTTTTATCAGTGATGTACAGTTGATAATATCACTAATATCATTAATGATCCGCTGCAATGAAACAAGTGTTCATGGAGGCTACGAATGCCCCTATCGATGAAGCGAGTAGTGTAGGTAACGAGGGGGTCCGGCGACGAATTCGACAAAGGCTTTCAACGAACTTCACGCTGCACTCGTTCTCTGAAACGAGTCAAAATGCTCCCATCTCAAGTTTGCCATGAGTATCTTGTTTGTTTTGGCAAATGTGATGATAACTGTAGCGTAGATGGTACGACTGAAAAGAGAAGTGTAATATTCAGCGCAATTCGTTGGTAGAGGGGAAGAAAAGGAATTAGGGCGGCTAGTTACTTTCAAAATGATAAACTGATACGATAACCAATCTTATGCAATCGCCGAAAGCGAAAGTTACAAGAGAAAGGAGGCGCAATAATTAGCATCTTTAGTAATGAAGATGATGAACAAAGAAAACAACAACACAAAAATAGGACTAAGATGAAGTTCATTGAAAACAAAGAAAGAACGGATGTGAAACAAATGTTTAGTGTCGTTATAATGCAAATGCGCAATAGGCTACGCTTTAGCGCATTTCGGCGTTAAAAACAAATTTCGATCGCCAAAAACACAATGTGCCTTTGGAGACCAAAGTTGTCCATACGGCGGTGAAATATTTTTTTTTGCCGAGCAAGCTGTGAGCGTCCATAATGCTGTCACAGAATGGTGCTCAGAAAGAACCAAGCGAGTTAAACGAAACGGCAAATTTTATATCAGCTAGAGGGGCATGCGATGGTACCAGATCATAGTCTCTACCAATTTGAAGCAGAATATGTGAAAAACCTATAGTTTAAGTTTTTAAATTGCAGTTGGAATCAGCTAAAACGAGGAAATCTCTTGTTTGAATAGTGCTTTTAGAAATGAAGCAGTATTGAAATATCATTGACTGTTTCACGAACTGCGATTTAAGATGTATTTCGAAATGAAGCTTTACAATGATATGTGCAGTTACTTACTCACTTTGAATTTCGAGATTTCTTTTCGTGTCTGTCTTCTTAAGAGACACAGAAATTGAAAAAAAAGCAATACTAAAAACGGTGCAGTGTAGTAAAGGTGATAAGTTGGCAAAAGTACTTTATGAACTGGAAAACTAGAATACAAAATGAATAAATTTTTTAAACAGTTAACGTCAAGCCATTTTCAGCTTTCGGATCTCTTGAAGTTACGAAACGTTGACGGATTCTCATGGTGCGGCGGGTACAAGGAACGAAGAGCTTTCGAATGTCCTGGTGCATTGGCCATCCCCTCGAGTAACTTACGGGTTGTTATAGATGTTTAGACGCTGGAGATTTATGAGACCGAACCACTGCTCGTAGGCTTCATATCTTGGCACCAGTCTGTGACGCATTTTGGCAAGAGAAATGGCAACGAGGAACTAAGCGCTGAGCGATCGTCGTTTTCAGTATGGACGGTAGTGATTGAAATTTAAAGCTTACAAAAGTGACAGAAAGAATTCGAGTAAATGCGGGTTGGTAAATAAAGAAAATGTGGGTCTAATATGGGTCTAAATAACGTTAAGAAAGTCAGAGTAAATGATTATAAAAAAGTCAGTACTTACGCGACCACACTGGACCGCTGGCATCTATAAGGCCAATATATAGCAGAATGGAATGTGAATATAGTAATATTCGGATGCAGAAAGCCTGCCATCGGTAAGCAGTTCCAACTTCAGTACCTTTTTGTTCTTGGAAACTGTAAATTATTTAGTATGACTGAACAAGAATAATTGATAGCTGTACGGAATTCCAAATATGTTTTACGTTGTATCCAATTTACATGAGTACGTAAAGAGAGGGAGTTTTTATAAACTTATCAAGAGAGGAAGTTTATATAAACTGCAAAAGCGCGTTATGAGAATGAGCGCAAATTTGTGTCCAATTGTATGCATACTTGCGCATGTGTTGTGTTTTCGATAATTTAAACTCATAAACCAGAAAAGCTGACGCAATGAAACTGGTGGACAGGTGTAATCTATGGAACTCGAGAGCCCATAAACATAATTCGTGGACAATTCGTGGATTTTTGGATGAGTTACGGCGCGTGAAATACGAATTCGCCAGAAAGGTAAGTCAACGGTGTGATTTCCGTCAATTACTTGGAGCGACATTTTGGACTCACACGATGCCGAGAATTGCATAATAAAGCTAGCATTAAAAAACCTGAAGTTCGAACTGGTGAAAGAGAAAAAGAAAATTTTGAGAAACAATTGTGAAAACTCCGAGGAAATGAGCGTTAACAGCAACACTGGTTCTGCTCTCATTTCAAAGATATGCCTACTCCAACCAGTTCGCCATGGAGGACAAGAACAACTGTCTGGTCGCAGATCAGGTAGAAGTGTTTGTGCGCAGCTTAGTTTTGTCTAGAAATGCGAAAAGCGTATATCGTCTTAGACCCTTGCAACGCTCCTCAACTCATTTTGAAGTCGAGAACTACTATTGAAAGGAGAGGCATTCTCAGGCTTTCTTAAATAAGATCCACTGTGACTAGTTAGTAATTTCGTCGACATTAAAAATTCCTTATTTTTTAGGACAAAATATACCATGATGCCCACAAAATCAAAATCTTGACAAAAGTTTAAGCGATCGCCAACGAATGGCCCCATACGAGTGTGCGCAACTCTGTGCTTCAAGTTGAACGATATACCTACCTTTGTGCAAATCTTGTAATCAACACAGGGTTTTGGCGACCTTAAAGAAGGACAATTTCGCTATTCGGTCAATCTTCTTAGGCGCAATATGTTCCGTGATGCAGATTCAATGTCTAAATATCGATCCAGTTGCCCAGGTGAGCGTTCTGAAAGTTCATTTTTTTTCTCATAGAAATGAAGACGCTCTATAGCCATTTCTTTTGGCTAGTCGAACACGTTTTCTCATCGCTTTCATGATCGGGCATAAAGCTATCCACAATACGAGCTCACAAGACGCATGAGAACTAAGGGCAACAATAGCAAGATAACGGCGATCTGAGAGAAACGATTGAAACACTATTTAATCGGCTAACAATAAATTCTCATCAATGCAGTAAAAAATTAAAACACGCCACCCAGTAAGAAAACAGCCCGAACTTGGGTCATAGCAAATCGAGAGTGTAAGACAAATGTCATTTGCACGGTACCTTTTTGGGATGTGAAATATTTGTATTGCAACTTGAATTATGTAGGTCACAAGTGGGAAAAATAGGTGTTGCAGGTGAGTACTGTCGGCAAAAGAATAGAGAAATATCGGAATTGTAGCTGTAAAGTGTGGATATTATAGCTGAGAAATGTATGTAGTACAACTCTTAAAGCAAATTACAGTAAAATAGTGAAGTTGAAGAAATTACCACGAGCGTTTATGCGTCCAGCAATCTGGAGTTTTCAAACTGTTGAAAGAGCCGCAAAAAAATGCAATCAAGTCTGAGGATTTGCTGTTGAGATCAGCGACAAGAAAGAAGAGCAATAATGGAAGCACCTCTCTCCAAATAGCAACCGGGTGGCCGCATTAGGATGCTATGTCCGCTGAGCCAAAAATGGTTCAGTCCACCATTAATGACTGACTATATAAAGCGATTAGTAAGTAGTTCTGGATTAATGACACATTTTGATACTTGGTTGTCCATTTGCCATGAACTAGGCACGGAAATATTTGAAGATAACTTTTCCATTTTTCAATAAGAAAGGTTTTCAAAAAAAGCAATGGTTATCGCTTACAAATTTACAGCTTTCATGGGCATCCGAGATGCAGCAGCAGTTTTGTATATTGGCAATGAACCATTATGGTCACACCGTCGCCGACGGATTATTGCATACGAACGCTATGCTGGACGTTTTGGATTAAAGCATGACGCGGCTAGCAGCCATTTGGATTTCATTCCTTTTAGCGGCTTTTTTTTTTCATTCATGACTACACAAATGAATTAGCATTCGTGCAGAATTAAGAAAATAAACTTCCCTCTGGAAATCAGGAGCTGTTAACTCCGGATGGTAGAGCTGAACGTCTCAAGATAGCGTCGGCTTGAAACTCTCCAGGGAAGAAACGTGAACGATTATGTTCGATAAAGTAAACATTGGATATCTTCGAAAATTTCTTGCCGAAAAACAACAACAACGATGAAATGGAGTGGTTACGCGGCAAACAATGAACTGTGTTGCGTATGTTGTGGAGGTGGGAGAGGGTGTAGGGGGGGGGGGGGGGGGGGGGGGGGGGGG
>JPKZ01000595.1:5272-21971 GCA_000803305.1 Toxocara canis
TTGGGGGTGGGGCCTCTGAACTATATGTTTTTCGCTCATCTGTCTACAAATGTCATCGGTTATGATGTTTATTTTTGAAGTGGTGGGGGGTATGTAAAAGAGGCGCGTAAGATGGCGTATACAGCAGTGCTCTCTTCTTGTCCATGTTATGGGTCAAACGGCGATCTGGTCCACACGATAAACCAATGCGACTTCCGATGATCGTTTCGTAAAAGCGATCGCACGCGTTCGTGTAATCACGCTTTGTTTTCATAGGCATGCGTCCAGTTCAATCCTATCTTTTTTTCGATTCCCGAACATGCCTTTCGTTCGCTCTTCTAATTTGTTGAGGGGAAAACTTTCGAAATTTTGCGTTGTTCCAAACAAGATGTCCGCTCAAATTCGTAGAACAGGTTGCTCAGTCCCGAGACGAAGACAGCACAGTAAATGATTGTATGGATCATGCAACCGACATCAAATGCTCATGACGACCCAGCTCGTATCCGCACGAGATGGGCGCATTCAAAGCAAATGTCTTATCGCTAAGAGGCCTTTCTCATTTACGGATCGTGAAAAGTGGTGGATGGGTTTGACAGGGTGAACTAGTGGCGAACCAGATGTCGTTGAGACCATAGAGGATGGTGGAGCACTGCATGCTGTCTTAGTGTCTTGATTTCATAAACATTGAGTAGACGGAACTTCCCCAAACTGACACGGTAAAAGCAGAGCAAATATTAAAGTCCCGAATATTTTGCGGGATATCAGCACAATATGTCAGAAACAGATCGCTATATCGTGCGCAGTTTTCAACGTTTTTTAGTTCGCATGTTTGCCCTCATCATAATCGGCATGCATCTCGTAGCGAGTGCTGCTAAGTGGTCGTACGACTTTTGATTTATGGCTGGCCTTGAATTAGTTTATGTCAAGCTTGAACCGCATTCTAACATCTTTGAGATTTCGCACATGTCCGCGATGGAAGCAATGATTTTTGACATGTCTGCATAATATTCGACAGTCATGAATCCCGGTTTCCACCTTTTATGCCCTCATCCTGTTTGTCAGTCGGCATGCTCAGCGTATCTTATGCAAACGACTGCCAGAAAGAGCGAAGAGCATATTCGGCGCCATAAAACAACGTCACCATCAAAGTGTCGTAATTTCATGACATTACATTGGACGCACACTTGCGTCACCTCACGACACGTATCAGCGCTGATATTTAATCAGTACCTTTGCATGCTTCCATATTTGGCATGCTTACACATCTTAGCACACCCTGCGTTCGTTCAATCGTCTGAAGGTAGTCATTTCTTTTTTTTTCAGTTTTGTTGATCATTGTAATCGTGGAAATGAAAGCTGTGTAAGTTCGGGAGCACACATTTTCGTGTCGATAAAGATAGCCCAATAGCGGCATGAGCATCTGGATATATCACCTTTGAAAGATTACGAAGCACACGCACTACGCTTTTTTTTCAATTCCTTTATCCCACAAGCAACCATCTATGGTCGTTGCAAAATTCATAAACCTGACTACTAGAAAATTCAAAGACCTGACTACTTTCTCTACTTTAAAGCATTTCAGAGAGAAAATGATTCAAAACGTCTTAAAATTCAGCAAATCACTAGATCTCAATTTGAGTGTGCTTAACATCGTGTATCTAATAGTTCTCATCATCGCATTAGCTTGTGTCCAACACAGCAAGTACGAACTGCGAAATGTATACAATGAATACAACACGTCCTAAAGTTCATCAAACTTGTAAGTATCTCTTTCCACTCTGAGATCAATCATCGTGTCAATTTTGTGCATCTGAACTTTGTCGTTGGAAGAACGAGAATCTGTGTCATAATGTTTGCGTAGAAGAAAGCAAAATATTTGCCGGAGGACAATATTGCACGATACAAAGATTTGTAGCGCGCGCATAACTATTTTTCCCAAGTATTCTTTAGTTCTCTTGGCAATGAAATTACTTGCTATATTTAGCAGGTGCTGGATATGAGGTAAAAGGTTGCAAGAAGCGCACAGTTCATTAACTAATAAAGGTGGCGAGATTCTTCGGGAATGGTCGACTTCTTTTGGCACTCGAAGAGATTTTCTGCTGAGACATTTGCATGGCGAATATTTCCGCCCCAATCCAACCGTTCGCTATCGCTATTTTTCTCTCGCATCTTTCCTACTATGGAATAGCACCTTTTGCAAGGACGCCTCATGCAGTCATATTGCGTACTGCATCATGGGAGCAACAAAATCGTTTTCAGGAAACAGAGCCTCCGACTATAGCTGTTCCGCGTGAAACACCTCTACCTCAGCGTCCTCTACCTCCAGAACAAGAGGTACCACCGAGTGTTGTCATCGACGAATATACAGGTTAACATTTCACCAAAACCAGATTTATTCTTCTCGCTCACCAAAAAGTTCTCGTATGTTCTATTTGTATAAATTCGACATCGGTCGAAAAACGGATTCCGTCAAGACGGCTTCCATACGTTTCTTTCTTCAAACAGAATCACTACGTTAGTAGAGATTGCAAATGAATCGACAAGTTTACTTTCCCTCCTCGTCATTAGTCAGAGTATCCAAACCGATCTGTTAAGATTTTCGGCCCATGTTAGATCCCGTTGTTCTGCCGACGAATTGCTCCATTAAAACTTGTCATAATTTGTGTTCGCACTTTTGTCTCACATAAGCTAATCATACCAAGGTGATGTCTTTGTGCTTCAAAAGATATACGCCTATTTATCTGCTCATCTGCTCCTTCCAACTCGGGTGTACCAAAGCTTGTAGTAATCAAGTTTGACAGGAACAACATATTCACTTGTATGGCAGATAACTTATTACACATTGAAAACATTTTTACGGAAAGGAGAAGTCGGGCGAACAATTTACTCATATCGATTCTGTAGGTCTAAACTGTTGGTTTAAAATATACTGAATGTTGGATCCCACAAACTGCATTACCTGGAGTATATCATGAGAGTGTATCATAAGATTTTATACATGAGGGATGGAGAACACCTGAGAAAATGTGTGCAAAATTTTGGTATAGTGAGTGCAATGGGCGGAAATCCTCTGTATTGCTGTTGCCAATTCAAGTGTTAATTTCATTCTAGGGTATTTGAGGAAGAAACTAATCCATATACAAAATTATATATATATATATATATATATATATATATATATATTTTTTTTTTTTTTTTTGAACAAAGAAAATCGTAAAATTTGTTTAAGTTAGGACAAAAAAACGCGTTTTCGTCATCTCTTTTCTGAATATACTACAAGCTTGGTAGCCACGAAAAAAGCTTTTGCTTTAATGAGCGTTCCAGCCGAAATGTATACTACTTGATATTTATAAAAAACCACAGAAGGAATTTATTCCCAATTATACGTCCATTTCGCGAAGAATGCAACAAATATATATATATATATATATATATATATATATAAATAATTTTGTTGCATTCTTCGCGAAATGGACGTATAATTGGGAATAAATTCCTTCTGTGGTTTTTTATAAATATCAAGTAGTATACATTTCGGCTGGAACGCTCATTAAAGCAAAAGCTTTTTTCGTGGCTACCAAGCTTGTAGTATATTCAGAAAAGAATGATTCAAATGGGCCAGAGGTGGTGCAAACAACGCAACTTTTTGCGAAATTTTTGATAGCTTCTTTGAGCAAACGTGCTTTCTGATTTGCTGTGTTGACAGGACCGAGATATCCAGCATTCCCGCTTGCTCCAGAACCTCCAGGAATTGTACAAGGCTCATCGCCAACCCCACTACCGCCAGCGGGAAGAGATTTCGGACCACCCGTCTATGCCTATTCGCAACCGCCACCTCCACCTCCGTTACTAATTGGAACGCCCGGCTACCCCGAAGAGAGAACTGTCCCACCGAGGATTGAGGTTCCCGGATATCCGGAACAACCACAAGGACCGGAACCAACGCAACCACGGAAGTACATGACACGCGAATCGTCACCGCCGCAACCGAAGTTCGAAACGCCGGAAACGAACGTTCCGCCAGAATTCACGTTCTCAGCCTCAACAAATCCACCAGAGTATGGCGCGATTCCCGGTCCTGTGCCTTCCGAAAGGCCAAAGGCCCCGCAATACCCCGGTACGGCGCCGCCTCGTCTCGAGAGTACACCACATCCACAACAACCACCACCATCTGAAAGAAAGGAAACGCCATTGATCCCATCATACTATACCGGTATAGATAATTGTTATGGTGCTTCCGTTATAGGGTTTAAAATTCTCTTCGATTCACCCTTATTGATTTCCATTTTTATTCTCTCATCACAATGCAAAACGTTCATAATATGTGTAATAACATATGCATATATTATATATATGCATGTTTAAATGACATTTACATTATATATATGTATGTATATATATATATATATATATATATATATATATCTACATATATATATATATATATATATATATATATATATATATATATATATATATATATATATATATATATATATATATATATATATATATATATATATATATATATATATATATATATATATATATATATATATATATATATATATATATATATATATATATATATATATATATATATATATATATATATATATATATATATATATATATATATATATATATATATATATATATATATATATATATATATATATATATATATATATATATATATATATATATATATATATATATATATATATATATATATATACCTTCGTGGTACACCGTACACCTTCGTGGAAGCAATCCTATGAATATTTATTACGCTGTTACAGTGCATGCTTATCAGCAATTGTGGTCGAACTGAGACTTGAGACAAAAAATCTAAATTCTGCGTTGTTCACCTTTTCACTCTGCCTTTTACTCTTTGGAAATTATGGCGACAGGCAGATCGGCTTAGATTATGCCATATGAACTTTTGGAAAGCAGTTAGTCATCAAATTTTCAGCTTTGACGACGCCAGCTTCCGAAAGGCCTCCACCAGAATTTGCCACCGTTCCACCATTTAAAATGTCAACAGAATACTATGAAACCACCGAAATCCCATCACCGCCTCAGCCTAAAGGTAAGAAGCAAGTTTTAGCACATAAAGTTGAGGTATGTTATGGAGATTTAATAAAATCTCAGCAGAGAGATATCTGAATTATGTATGCCTTTTATTTTAATTGATCAGTCGTTTTTTCTTTGACAATGGAAAGCAATTCTATCACTTTTCGTCTCTTAATCGCGAAAAAAATTGTTTCAAATTATTCCACTTGTGTCCACCCGCTCTCCACTTTTCGCGTTTTATTGGAGCATGTAAACATAAAATGCGCCTGGTTGCAGTGTCAGTGTCAGTGGAGAGGCCACCTCTGGAAAGTTTACCACCTCAAGTACCCGAAACGGAGCGAACAACTCCACCCGCCGAGGCTGGTCCACCAGAAGGAGAAGAGTATACAGGTGGTACACCACCTCCAGAGCAGCAACCGCCACGTTTTCCCGGCCAGGAGACCACGCCTTCTGAGCTACCTCCCCGGCCCCAATTACCACCTCGCGAACAAATTCCACCTCAGCAACCAACTGTTCCCCCGAAACCATCTATTCCATTCGAAAGAACCGTTTTCCCACCTCCACCAAAACCACCCGAATTTCCAGGACGAACTGCACCTCCCGAACAGCCTGAATTTCCACAACCAACAGTAACGCCTCGAATTCCTGGTGTTCCTGAACAACCTACTATCCCAACTACCCAAACATTTATTCCACCATCACTTTATCCACAACCGTCCCCACCTGAGTACAGAACAGCTCCACCGCCAAGAAGGCCGCAACGACCAGAAGAACGAACTCTCACACCAGCGCAACTTTCAACGCAAACACAAACACCATCAAAACCGATCACTGCAACATCAACGCCACCAAGCTTCCCAGAAACGCAAACCTCGGCGTATGCAAACTTTATCCCTTCTGCGTCCACTTCTTTGCCATTTTAGGACTTTTTGTTCAAAAGTCTCCGCGCATTCCCGTGAATAACTCTCACAAACTTATACGATTCTTCTGAAGTACAGAAATATAGATACTATTCTTTCGAAGCGTAACTGCTCACAAACGTTGTCGCATAAAAACGATACTAGGCATTCGTTCAGGAATGACAATCTGAGTTCTTCCTCTTGTTGGGCGGTATTCTGCCTCATTAGTAACTTTATTTTAGCAGCAATCGATCACTAAACGAGATTAATTTCAGACGTCCACCACCACCGCAGCTCACTACAGTAGAGCGCACAGTTCCAACTCGACCGACTCCACCGCCCGTCACACCGCTGAAAATCGTACCGAATCGACTTCGCGGTTTGTTTTAATCCTTTAACTGTTAACATTAATTGCATAAACGTGTAACATTTATACAAGAAAGATACAAAGGCAGCTATAATTTCATCGATTCCGTTATTCGATACAGCTAACAACCATGCCCACACATGATTGTTGTGACAAGTTTCGGAAAGTCTGGTGGTCAGCCTGCTGGCGATCCGCTGGTAAAGCAGCCGGGAGTCGAACCCGGGTCTTTTCGCATACGAGGATAGCAATTTTATGCATATTATTTCTACGCCTATTCTTAAAGGCTCTATGGAAGAGTTAATATTCGGATTCGAAAAACAAAGCTATGATATGTGCGTGGGTAGGCGTTTTCTCAAATTCACGTTCACAAAACTTATTGCATTTAGGTCACCTTAGCATATGTCTAGTAGACGGGTAAGTTGTGTTTGCTTTGATTACTTATAAAACACAATTATCATTAGGATATTTCAAACATCATTTAGAATCATCTTTAACAATCATTTAGTGCCATTTATGACAAAAAGTAGTCTTTTGGGGTTGATAACATTGCTTTCTCGGGTAACGAATATTATTGCGTGGGAAAAATTATTTCGCTCAATATCATCTTGCAATGATTTCACTTCGATAATTACCCAAAAACCGTTCCCTAAAGAACTTGACAAGGCAATTTTTTCGTAATTTTAGGAAAAAAATTTATGCTTTTGTTGGCATGCAAAGAAATCTATGTTTAACGATTGCACGTTAAGGTAAAGCACGCGTCGTATGCGAAGAAATTGGACTACAATTTCGTATCACTACACTTTTCCCGTTCACTGGGCAAATATTCGCTCATGACCGCAAACGAGTACCCGGGTAAGACTCATGTGTTCTAAGAAATGTTCATACCTGTAATTAACCTAATGAAATTTTTTTCAAAGTAACTAGTTGCATGTTACCATCATAATATTGTTCGAACGCGCTATCTCATTTAAGGCAGTCAACGGAATGAACAGGGAAGTAGGGATCGATGGATGCAACCAAGAATCATTAAGTAGGCAATCGACATAAGACGAAACTAAGAAACATTATATGAAAAGAGTCGAAGAACTTGAAGAGGTGAAATAAAAACATAACTAACGAGATCTAACACTACGGGAACGTTCAGTATTATATACAATGTAAACAATTGTACGGAATTAAGTCTATCTTTGATTTCTAGAATCAGCAGAAAGCTGATAATAGCTGATAATAGCTGATAATCAGTCTTATTTGCTTATATATGAGGGTCATTCATTATCGTCTATGCAACGCAATATTGTAACACGCTCAAGCGTTGACGTAAAATTCAGTTGAATCTTGCTTCAGATCGATTCATAGCAACCGCAATGAGTGAAAATTACCTCGGAAATAACCAAAAGAGAGAAAGAAGTTTAAGTCTTACGCTGAAAAGCTATAAAGAAAAGAAAAACAAAGGAAAAAAAAAACTACATTTGTTGTTTCAGATGTGTGCATACGTTTACAGAGGCTGTTATTGTCAACGTGACATTGCCTTATGTGGAATGTGGCATTAAGAATATCGGTGAGAGGTTTCCCTTTGTCGAGAAAAAAAAGTTCTTTTAAATTCAGCCGTTGTTTCACTTTTACTTTCTCGACCAACACGTAATCGGTTCTGTTATGGATCTTTTTGTTCATAGGTCGAAGTAGAATAAATATAAGTCTGTATTATTGTTTCTTTTCGGTAGCTAAATGTAACCTATTCAATTTTGAATGGTAAAATGTTCTTTACGAGCCATGCAAAGTTCAATATCTCATCTTTCAAACGAATACTCTGTCGCTAAACTCTAACAACATCTTTGTTGTGATTACTCATCACCGTACCGTGTACTACATCAGTCACACCTTTCTCAGGCTCTATTTTTCAAGAGGTACCAGCAGATGAATTTGGGTTCAAGGGAACCGGGCATAATTTAATATATAACTCAAATGTGCCGTTGACTTTGCAATGTGTTTAACTCTTGCAGGTGAACAACGAGCAGAGATGCAATATCACATGCAGATAATCGTCGTTTTCGAGCAAAAGGATGGTACTTCAACTATTCAATCATTCATCGCTCAGTGTCAGCATCAAAAGATTCAATACCAAAAGTCGACGATTCCGAAACGCATCGAAGAAGCTCTCGAAGAGTGAGTGCTACCAACTCGAATGATAATAGGTCACTGCAGAAATCGTACAGTTATAAATTGAGCCGCTTGGGATGTTCATCAAAGAGATATGATAAGGTTCTGGTTTCGGCATCTCGAAATCTTACTGGTAACTTCACAACATCAATGATGTGCTCTTATTAATAGGTCGATTTTAGTTGGCGCGTGACTTTATTTCTAAATCTGAAAATTACGAGCAGTTTCACTGAAACATTTATGGATTTAAACGAAAACATTTCTAGAGATGGTGAAATGTAATCTATCCGCAATAACTCAATAATTTACGATACGAAAGAAAAAAACCTATCAAATGAAATCTTCTATGCAATTTTTTAAAGGTATTAATTACAACGAGCTTTTAATTACGAGCTTTCGTATTCATCTATTAATATGTCTTCATACGTTTCATTGTGGTCCTGTAGTTGTTTGCCTAGTCACTCGCAATCCACCAGTGCTGTGTCATATTCGAGTTTTTTGCTGATCGCCTTCCTGATCGTTTGTTCTCAAATGATCATTAAAATGTTTTCGTTGGGGCTCAAATTAACCACAATTCGATCGTGACCGATTGCGAAATGAATTAATCACATGCCGTCACATTTGATGGTGATGTTTCGACAAATAATCGCATAGTTTGGCGAAAGAAATTTGTCAATCAAAAGTTCTTTATTTGCCCCCATCAAACACCCGAAAACGTAGACGCATATGCACCTTGGAATATGCGTTCGATTTGCACTTCTGAATCAATTCAGTTGCCGTGCAAGCTCTCTCATGATAACTGAGGATGATCGAATTAGTATCCTCGAAGTCGTATACAATGAGGATCATCGAAATGATCGAAATGAACGAATTAGGTTCCTCGAGTTGATCGAAATGAGGGTGATCGAAAAAAAAAAGTCTCATTGGACGCTAATTAACGAGTAATGGCAGTTGCTATTGCGCTGATGGCGAGATATTCCCCAACTTTTGCATCTGAGTCTTTTCATCGATATCTATCACCAGTTCATCACTTGCACTTATGCAACTGCTTCACGATAACCCCAAGGCAGAAGTCGACCTTCATGGCACATCAAGTACAAGAACACGTCGACGCTGTTCAGCGTGGAGTTATGGCTTAACTCTAAAGCCAATGAATGATCAATTTAATTAGTGACCCTGAGGATGGCTTTTCTGTCCCCGTCTTGCCAAAGATTAGCAATGAAAACACATTTTCAGGAATCCATACCAATATTCCTTAAAACTTTTCGTGATTGCATCTAGAAATGCTTTTTTCCCGTTTTTCACTCTAAACTTACATCCACTGTAGCCCAATTCCCCGTGAAAGGTTGTTTCTGCCCTTTGTTGGACAGAATAGATGTTTCCCAAGGCAGCGTTAATTCGACGAATGTTCGTTTCTGTTATAACGTGTTCATTTTGAGGCTACATCTTGTACCAACAAAGCTCGAACAAAAGGCACCAATTCCGGAGTGTATTATGCGAATTGTAAAAGAGGAGGATCATGGACACGAAGGAGATGGTATAGAAGTTGAGATGGTCGATCTTGGACAACCCATGCGGATTGAGTGGCTTCTCATACCTGAATCAGGTTTTTTTTACTCGATCACCACTCTCCAATGTCAGAGACAATTCCGGTTAGGTTACTTGTGGGACTTTATGTATCCATCTTCACCCTAAAGTTTATGCCATTTTCCGAGAAGAGGGTAACTTTTATTGACTTTTGAACGAACACTTCATGTTTCAAAACCGTAAGTTTATAATCAGAACCAGTTTCATCCACTTCCAATCTGAATGACATTATCGGTTTTTCGCTTTATGCCAATCATACAATAGTTTCAGATGCATATGGCTTTCATGTACGAAATTGCACAGTACGAGATAGAATCAGTGGTGAAGAGCATCTGGTCATCGATGAAAGGGGGTTTGATTTTTTTTCTGTCATCTTCCAACTCAGAAATGATCGCTAAATAAGCAATATTCATATTTAAACGAACGATAATATGCAATTTTCGCTATCGGTTTGATTGAAATTCCCAGTTGAACTCTGTCCCTTAGCTAATCATAAATCTGGCCATGGATCAATCCTTTCAACACTATGGTTACGGTATTTTTATTTTATATAATGCAGTTGCATTTTGATTTGTGTGGAAAATTCGCCTCGATAATGCAACATGTAATCCGCAGTTGAAGCCTCTTCCAAATAGAAGCTCTCCTTCCATAAGCACTCCCTTCCTTCCATCATGCACGTTAAGAAGCGAGGATTTGTGCTCTTCGTGAACTATATATATATGTATATATATATGTATATACGAATGATAATACGGAAAGAGGTACGTTTGAGAATTTGCATCCTTTCACTCGCAACGAGCTCTAAATATTTAGTAACCTCAACTGAAAGTCGCTTGAGATGGGAACACTCTAATCCTTGGGATTCTGTTACCGAATTCAATAGGCTAAAGGGATCAAAATATTTCAAGCGACGTCCTGCTTACCGTTAGCTTTGGGTTCCTTTCTTCTGCTGGTTGCCAACAACATGGTTTATCGTTCTTTCGGTCTATAATTACTTGCAAATAAATGTGTTCTTTGCTCACCGCATATTTTTGCAATTCACCTTTGTACACATCATCTAAATTAATATAATAGCAAAGAAATGCTGCTCCTCAATTCAAGTCCCATTTTGATATCATATCTGTTTAGTGCCTAAGTTCCTAAAGTTTTCCCCGACTAGTTAGTGTATAGCGTATGTTTTAAGATGCTCAACGGATATCAACATTTTCGGTCATCCACACTACGATACATATCATGACATCGCTCGTGTTCATTGGCATGCGTTCAAGGTTCCAGACAATAGCCAGTTGAGCATTCGATGTTCGTTCCAAATTTGTTCGGATATCGCTGACTCTTTATCAGGCATCACCAGCTGCGATAGTATACCCTCCGTGAGTGATTACTTTATTTAATATTCCTTATTGAAAACCGTCGTGTTCGCTCTTCTCTTGCACACGCATCGTCTCTTCGATTCGTTCAGTCTAACCGATGAATTCACTCACTTTTCCTCGAAGATAAAAGTTCATGCAAGTTCCTTCTTCATTATTACCTTCAGATTCAGTTCCTTCACTTTCTCTCTCTCCCGCTGTCGCTTCCCTTCTTCCCCCCCCCCCCCCATTACTTGATGTGGCTATTTCCACGGCACGACTGCTGTTAATTGAACGACATGGCATGGGACTTATTAACAAATGTATTTCTTTTCATGCAGTTTGACTTTGACGCCCATTCAGTATCGAAAACCAGAATGCAAAGATCAAGAGCGCCAATTTCACTACTTTTTCTTCATATTTACCTTAGGTAATCAATTTGCCGCAAACGATTTTCTTTTGCGATTTCCGAACGAATAAATGATGCCGACTGACAGGAAGCTATCGTGCTATATTCCATTTCGCGCTCTATTTAAGCTCAAAACGTGTCGCTGGTCGCGAACAAAATGTAGGATTCGTTGCAAAATATGGACTATGGATGAAAGTACAGTTCAAAAATGCCAAGTTGATAGGTGACACTGCATGGCTATTTTGCCTTATTCTCTTTCTATACACATGCACAACTATGGCGGAAAAATCACGATAGTGCATTCTTTTTAAGCCACCATTTTGTCCCGACTTAATCACGTCGCCATCGAATTCGATCCTGTTCGACTATGAGGGTAATTTGGTTCGAAAGCGAAGCGTACCGGATTCAATGCATCAGCAAGTTCACGCAGATATTTGTCTTGGTGACGCAAAAGACCAGTACTGCAACTCCGACGAATTCCAAAGGAGCAGGGAAAATCATCTCCGCATGATCGACGGTTAGTTTATCTTCCCTATCACTCGCTTTCTTATTAGAATCTTGCATGATGTTTTTAGGCGAGATTGGCGCAATTGGGAAATCACATATTTTAAAAAGAATTTTTTTTGTGCTTTTTCAGAGAACCTTATACCACTATACAATTTTGCTGTAGAGGTACATTCTACCTGTGCATAGCACCAACCCTTCTTTCGCTCGTCAGTCTCAGTTCCCCCAAATTTCTCATTCATTAATTGCTTCAACAATTACTTCGCACAAAGTTAGCGATGAAATGCAGGAGATAACACAAGGATTAGTTCACAACATATTCAGTCTGCCTAGTTCGGCTCTTTAATGCAATTTCTTTTCTCTTCCTTAAATGATAACACAATCACTTCACGAAACACTTGCTTCATCAGTTTCGGATGAACATATGTGAAGCTAATGTGATTTCAGTCGATTTAAATCAGGGTCTCCCAGCAGTCGCAGCTCCTAGCAGAGCATTTGGATGACTCCTACAGTGTAAGGCATTTTGCCCACTTTTGTGAGCACATCCGAGGTTGCAAGAACGGCAAGGTGTCGTTCTTTAAACCCTAATTTTCGTGAAGCAGAGCATTTGGATGACTCCTACAGTGTAAGGCATTTTGCCCACTTTTGTGAGCACATCCGAGGTTGCAAGAACGGCAAGGTGTCGTTCTTTAAACCCTAATTTTCGTGAAGCAGAGCATTTGGATGACTCCTACAGTGTAAGGCATTTTGCCCACTTTTGTGAGCACATCCGAGGTTGCAAGAACGGCAAGGTGTCGTTCTTTAAACCCTAATTTTCGTGAAGCAGAGCATTTGGATGACTCCTACAGTGTAAGGCATTTTGCCCACTTTTGTGAGCACATCCGAGGTTGCAAGAACGGCAAGGTGTCGTTCTTTAAACCCTAATTTTCGTGAAGCAGAGCATTTGGATGACTCCTACAGTGTAAGGCATTTTGCCCACTTTTGTGAGCACATCCGAGGTTGCAAGAACGGCAAGGTGTCGTTCTTTAAACCCTAATTTTCGTGAAGCAGAGCATTTGGATGACTCCTACAGTGTAAGGCATTTTGCCCACTTTTGTGAGCACATCCGAGGTTGCAAGAACGGCAAGGTGTCGTTCTTTAAACCCTAATTTTCGTGAAGCAGAGCATTTGGATGACTCCTACAGTGTAAGGCATTTTGCCCACTTTTGTGAGCACATCCGAGGTTGCAAGAACGGCAAGGTGTCGTTCTTTAAACCCTAATTTTCGTGAACTCGCAAAGCCTTTGACGCTTGTTTAGACAAGTGCCAAATTTGCTCGGCCTGGTGCTTTCGAGCTTGCTCGAACTTTGCTACATCGGAACCGTGGTCTCACTTACCACCACCGCGCCATGCTTCTCGATTACACTGTGATTTGTCGAAGGGATGGGATACATATCGAAGAGAGTAGAGAATAGGGCTTTTTGACGAGCAAAAGAGTTTGTTTACAGTAATACGGCTTCTTCGATATCACTATAGTCTTACATGTGAGTAGTTGGCATATTACCCAACCAAGTTGCAGTATCGGAACGCTTCTGCGTTTCTCGGGTGTGGTTGAGCGTATGCACGGGTTTGTCCGCATGGACAACACTTTTGGCGATCGGGGTTCACGGGTACTGCCGTTCGCGACGAAAACGTCGATTAACTCATGCGGCAACCACGGTGACACATCGACGCGATGGTGATCAACGCACGAGGTTTACCGATCGCTCCAATGCAGCCCAAAAGCGCTCGAAATATGAAAGTACGCAACAAACAACGTCTTTGTAGAATATTGTTTGTTTGTGTAGTCGTTTTGTTTTCAAATTTAAGCTTTATGGATCAAAGGGCAGAGCATCTGAAAAAAGCGTTCTAGACTTTGTTTTTTTTTTTCTTGAGCAGTTTGTTCTCATTAGTGTGCCTGTTGACATCTTGCAGAGTCTTGATGCCGTTTGTGCAATATATAATTAGTTGCTCTAATTTCTTACGACAGTGATCGCTTCAGGACCCGGTAGATACGCAACATCTGTTTTACTTGTATTTTTTGTTTCTGTCATTTTGTTTATGAACACGTAGATCGAGAGTACTGTTGATGTGGCGCAACCGTCGCGCTGGAAACGTTTCGTGCCGTTGACGTTCTTTCAAACTCATTAATCCTTATAGTTAAATTGATTATTGGCCGTAGAATGTGTTACGAGTCGATACAAGAAAAACGAAATAAAAAACAGAGACAAATTTATGAAAAATAATCCCACATATGAATCGTCCGTTCCAGTATTGGATTTGAAAATGGGTTTCATGATGGCCGTGAACCTCCAAATATGCGATTGCCTAATTTCGGCTTCATGTTTTACTCCGCTTATGTAAGCCTCTTAAAGCTAACAGCATCCGAAGTGCGGTTTTTTCGTATTTGATGTCTATATATGATGAGTAACGGTGTTTTGTTTCGTCGTATGTATATCGTTTTAATGTGATTATTGTTATTGTCGAGGGTTTTGAGGGCAATAGAATATTTCACATTGTCCTTCCACTTCTCTAAGCTCTATGGTCGAGCGACTTCCATTTCGCTTATAGAAGCTAAAAATCTCTTTGTTTCCCACAGAAAAGCGACACCAGTTTCGCCCCTACCTCCTTTATAAGATCGTAATTTTCGAGTGTAATCCCATCTTCCGTCTAGTGCAGTGTACTTTTCAGGCTAGTCAGCTTTGTTAAACTGGGGGTCCAGGCTTTCCCATTCCTCCCGTTCTTCGCCTGTTACGATCACCCTTAGAAATGACACTTCACAAGAAATCTGCTAAACTTCTGCCATCTCACAACGTCACTCCTCCTCTTTTGGAGACGTTATTTCGAGTATGGCTTTGCCAAACTCTCAGATTCCTTCATCTCCGACAAATTGATATGTATTTGTTCTTTGGGACAGAAATCTGAGATAGTTTACCATATGTCTATAGCTGCAAATAAATACGATGAAAAGTGTTGGAAAAGCGTTGCACTGCTTTCCAGTTCTTTGTTGTGCTCGAATTCCCCATTCATCGTTTATCATACCAGTCAAAGGTTCTCAGTATGAAGTAGACAATGAAGAAGAAAAATCGAGTTCCTTTGCTAACAGGAAGAATGGGAGAGGAAGAGAAAAAGATAGAAAGAGGTGATTGAATACTGGGAACAGAAAATCCTATAATTTTTGCCATTTGTTAGCTATCTCTTGTGCACTATTTTTTCGTTTGACATTTAAGCTGTTTTTGAACGGTGCTTTCATATGAGTCGTCTAATGAAAATTTTCCCTTTTCAAGGCTGGAATTTCCTTCGTCTCGGACTTGGTGTTGATCGAATAATGATACATTGGAGAATATGATTTAAGAAATTTCATCTCCAAAAAAAAAAATTAAGCCGATGATCGCCGATACTATTGACGATCGAACAAGGAATGAATCCGATGTTTGATTAATCATATCGTTTGGCAAATATCTCTGAATGTATTTGCACAGACGCTTGACATTATTGCTGCAAAGAAAATACTTATGCCATCAACCGTTTAGTACCAAATTTCGCGATCACTAGAGAATAGATCTCCGAGGAAACTATTCCGAAACTGATTAATTCGTCGCGTCTCCATTTTGATAAGACTGATAAGAAAGTATGATAAAATAAGCTGAAATTATGGCGTACGAAAAATATACGAAATCATTTTTTGGTCGATTGTATTGACGTCGAATAATCAGCGCTTCTCTTGAGAAACTTTTTTTTATAGAACGCGATCCTCTTCTTATTTGCTCTGTAATGCTCCTGGACAGTTTCTTTGCCGAAACACTCTTGCGTTAACAAGCTTTCGTCAGTTGAGCTATTTTTATTCCACTGATCACATTTATCAAATCACAATAATTTTAGTGATTGCATCAGTGAAATAGGAAGTTGAAAAACCTATTAAATTCGATATAGTGTATATGGTAGACAAATGGGACTGAGAACACTGTCCATATATTTCGATCATGATTTTCATTTTGCACGACTCATGATGGTTTCAAACTTTGTAATTAACAAAAATTGCTGTATATCATGGCTTTTTCTAAACTGTTTCTTTATTTGTTACCTGTTCTAAACTGTTTCTTTGTTTCTTCTCCTTTCTATAAAATGCAGTTCAGTTGTTTTAGATTTACGGCATCTTGTTCCACTCGTTTCAATGAATGAATATTGTATTTTGAAAATATCTTCGATCATGGAATGAGTAGAAATTTCATCACATCTAAATAATAGCCCTCGTATATATTAGCACGAGCTTTGTAGCTAGTTTTCTTTTCACTCTAAAACCGCTTGCCTGTGCGAACGACAGTAAAAATACAAATCAGGAGTGTAATTGAAAGGGT
>JPKZ01000595.1:22587-60255 GCA_000803305.1 Toxocara canis
GGGGGAGGAAGGAGGAGGAAGGGGTAGAGGGAAGGATACGAAATGAAGATACGCAGTATTCCGAAGGCTGCGCTTTATACTTTACGCTCCATAATTCTAGATTGCCTCCCTTCTTGAAAATTCGATTGGCTTGACCTACTGCCTTCCTCTACCACCTCTCCCTTTCCCCCCATCCCCCCCCCTCCATACGAGGTAAGGTTTTGCGTCTATCTGCATTGATGACTCAAACAATATGGACTAGTTAAGTACAAGTAGTCTCTAACTTACCTTGTTATTGTTTTGTTTCACTGTATCCCAAAAGTGTTTATCAATGAAAGTCACAAAATTCAGTTTCAATAATGATTCAGTGCTTCTTGAATAAGCCTCCAAAATCATATTTCCCCCTTTCTCTTCTTTCCTCACATCAACATTTTTCTCTCATTTTGTTCTTTTTTTTTCTCATTCGGATGCTGTTCATAATGCGCAGTGAAAGCTCAATTATACATTTTCTACATTGTGTTATTTTAAAAAAAATATTCTTTTTGTTTTTGTATTTAATTGCTCACATTTCGCAAAGGGGTCGCGTCAAATGTCTTCAAGAAAAACACCGAAATACGACTGTTATGCTGTTTAGTTTCACCGTTGTCATTTTATGTTTTCGACTAAGTGACAGATTCAATGTAAGAGACAAACACAGATAATTAATATTTGTACTTGCACATTTGACGGTTTCGTAGACGCAACTAACCGGCACGTGAGAAGCGTTGCATGTTTGTCCAGCTCGATCGGGCATACTTCTTTTGCACTGTCACTTTGTAGATAACTGGGATTCGTCTGGAAAATTGTAATATTTTTATTTTCAACCTATCCTCTTCCACCCCTCCCGACCCCTTCCCCTCTCCGCAGTCTGTCCAGTTTCTCAGCACATTATGATATCTTTTTTATTTCACATTTTCCCATCCCTTCTTCGCTATGTCGATTAAAAGATCGGAGCGATTACTTTTACAGGATATCAACGAACAAGCACTTCGCTTTATTAAATTACGCCATTCAAGTTTCCTCGGCGACAAGTTAAAAAAAAAAATTCGTGGTGACTTTATCGAATCTGAGATATGCTACACCCGTTCGCATTGTATAACGCTTAACAACGACTATGCGATGTTAACTACGTAATTTTACAGCTTAGGTGGCATTTGGGCTCCTCACAGTTATTGAGAACCTTACGGCATTTTACATAGTTGGACTTACTCGTCATCAATAGTACTACTCATTTGCAATAGATCGATGGATGGTTGCTCACGTTTTGGGGCATTTATTGACGAAATGTTGCTCACGTTTTGGGGCATTTATTGACGAATAAGCACGGCGATTGCAAAAGAGATGATCGAAGAGAACGCTTACAACTTACACAGAACATTTCGAATGTCTAATTTTTCGAACAAAATCCCGGAAAGCTATGCGAGGTCACCGAATGTTTTATACTTCGGTATGCAGCAAGTGATTTCAATTTTAATGTCACTGCCAAAAAGTGAAAAGCTTGCCAACTCGACGGATCACTTTAGAGTAAGTTTCGATTAAGAGGGCATTACATTACAGCGTTAGATACATATTCACCAGGTGTTTAAATGAGCTCGTGATAAAATCACAGCTAATATTTGACTGGATCAAATAGAGTATCTGAATGATGTACAGTAAGTAGTGTTCATATGAAAGATGCATAGCAAAAAAGTAACGAAGTGAAAAAAAACCTAATCATTTTTTTCGAAACAATTTTATCGATTGCAAAGGAAAACAGAAAGAAAAATAGCATACAAAGGTGGTATTCTTTAAAGAAAAAGAAATTAAGTTTATTTCTCACCAAATCTTCTAAATTTTTTCACAACTGCCTCGTTTATGGATACGATCCACCATATTACGAAAGAATATGCAATAGGCTATAATCGCGCGATTTCCTATATGATTAAATATTTTCATGATTGTTATATGTCTTTTTTTGGTAACCCTTTATCGCCACAGAAAGTTACTACTCATTTGCAAAAAAATTTCGACAAAAATTTGATTATTCGAACAGCTATCAACTGATCGGTGCTGTTGTACAAGTTTTCCTGCTTTATTTTTCTAACCACTGAAAGTCTACAAATTCTTCCGATATTCGATCGCTTTTGTAGCAGTATCTATCTGACCGTATCGCCTTTATTTTGCTTTTTTTAAATCCTTACTAAAACAAATTGCTTTTAAAATCACATATGATCTAATCCGTTCGTAGCTGTTGCAATAAGTTGTTCTTCTATGCATAGGCATGCAATAGGCATTTCAAGAAAATCGAATCAGCTGGTCGTTGCTTGAACATTGTGATTTAAGAAATGACCCATAGTGAAATCTATTTACACTTGTAGCAACTGTGCTCGTGACAAGTATTACTTTATTGAACGATGAAGTTATTTCGTTAGCTCGATTAATTCGCTCTATTGAGAAACAGTGATGCGGCAGTAATAATTGAAGTTCTTTTCTCTCTAAAACAATAGCATTCTAAAGAGTAAGTTTATAAACTTAGTATAACAATTAGCCGTTAATTTGTTGCATTCGCTTGCCGGATGCTTAATCCCTTTCGATGAAGAATTTTAACCGTTTCATTTTTATTGTTTTTTATGGCGCCTATGTTCATTTTTTTTTGGTAATGTCACTTTCCTACATTCAACAATCGGCGATCACGTATATTTTCATTGACTGACAGGTAATATAATAAATAAAATAATGACAACCTTAAATCGAGTATGTAAAGCAAAGATGGCAAATAAGGAGAGATAGTTTTAAATGAGATCAACTAACGAGGTTGGGATGGTATTTGTATAAATATGACTTGTTTAGTCGAGAATTTAGCAAGGAGATTTTTAATGTCTAAATGTCGAGTGCACAATGCAATCAAAACTTAGAGAAAATCACAATCTTTCATTAGGCGTCTTTGTAATTTAGCCGTGCTAACAACTCTGCAAACTTTTGGATGACCTGCAAACAAAGTGGACAAAGTTTGATCAAAATGGATAAAAGTTAATTACTTCGGATTTGTGCTTGTACTTGCAAAGCTTAGTACAGCTTACTTCGTAGAATGCAACTTTTGCCAATCGCCACTCTCATATTCCTGTGAGGAGAATTTGAAAATATCGTTTTTTAAACCGGCTTTCCATAGTAACGTTTCTATTGCTCTCAACAATGAATGTTCTGTTGACTGATAAATAAGGCTCCAAAGTGGACTGATCCATCACCTGCGGTGGAGCTTTTGAGAACCACTGTTTCTGAGCAGTGTTACATCCCTTTGCTATCCGCTCTAACTTTTTGGAGTTATGTGATCAGTGCGCCACTGCTTCAAGGGATGAAAGAAGAAGGAAGGAGGCGGTGGAAGGAGGAGTAGGGGAGAGAACGGTTGAAGGTAATGAGGCGAAGTGTTTGTATTGAAATTGTCTAGTGCTGATTCGGCTTTCGAATAAGCATTTTGAATCGGGTGTATAAAATGCTTTTGAAATGGCTTTCGCCTTTAAAGTTTTCTAAATATAGTTCATAATTTAGCAATATTTTCGTCTCAAGCACATTTATTTTAATGCTGAATTTGCTCTAATCTCCTAAACCAAAAAAATGCTTCGCGTACTGAATGCACTTTGTTTCGATAAATGTCTGATAACTGCTTATGATGTATACAGAAGTTCTTTTAGTTGCTTTCGAATCTTACTTGTCTATATTATCTGAAGTTAAACTAACATCTTTTCCCGTCAATGTTTTTCTTCCGTGTAGAGATGATTGCCATAATGCAGTCAATAGTTGAAACACATAATGTTTCAATTTTTCATTGTTTCTTGTATGATTCGCCGGTGTACTCTTACTGGATAGAGTACCACTTCGCATCTACCTAAATCATTGCAGTTTCTCACAAATATAAACGGAAAAAGACGGTTTTGACGAATTTAAGGCACATGTTTGCAACGTCTTACATCATTCATCTCGTCCAGTTCTCAGTGAACTGAACTTGATTATGAATTTTCGCGATACCGTCAACAATTGATGCACTTTAGAATAATGATTTACAACGTTGAGGGCATTAATTACGGCTTTGTGGACTCAGGGGACTGAGTGCTCATCAGCTTGAGATTCACGTTTTTTACGCGTTAAGCTACGACGCACATCGGCATAATAAAGGTAATGATGTATTACACTTTTGTTCAACTGCAAAAGCATTGTTTTTTTTAAAATTTTCCACGAGGTTTCATTTTTTTTCTTTCAAAAGATCCATCTACTTGTATATTAACACGCTTTCGCTCGAAGCTTGTAGAGCAGGTTGATCATAAAAGCATTTCATGAAAACCAGGAAAACGCTAATCATTTCCTTGGATGCACAACTGCTTTCAAACCCAACCAGTGATCAGCAACCCTTCAAGCAAGCGGAGTGCAAATATATACGAAAAGCTGATACGGATCGACATCTTTGCCGCTTTGTACAGAATATTTTCGAGGATTTCGTTAACGATATCTCATCGTTTATTTATTCCCTAAAGTTTTTGACCTAATCAACCGATATTTTCTCCATTTTATGACATTTTGCTCACCAGTATTTCACGATATTAATTTCACGCAACACTTGTCTGTTACATTTTCCACTAATCTCATAATTTTCATCATTCTAACATCTTACAGCCCTCTGTAGCACTGTCTCTTAATTGCGCCTTCAATGCGGTGACGCTTCTGAAATGTTATGATCGTTCAATTCTTAAATGCATTTGTTGCCTTCTGCTCGAATTGAACCTTTTCATTGCAATCATTTAATGATGATGTTAAACAAAAGGAAACGATGTAGTTTGTCATTTTTCTGTTCATATCTCATGGTCGCTTGGTCGGGAATTTTTCAATGTCGCTGAAATACAAAAAAACAACAATTTAAATGGTGAATGGCACTTTCTTATCGCCATTCCAAGTAGTTGTTATTGGTGATTTTATGATAGCTATGGTAAAAAAATGGCCGTTCAAACGTAGTCGCTAACTGCGTGAAATGAACCGACATTCTGCGCTCTGGCTGGTCAAGTTTTACAGAGGAATTTTCCAGTTCATAAAATACAAAAACACTAGCTGAATCTGGTATTGAACTGGCATTTTGAATTTGTAAGGCGTCCTGATTGTTGAGTATTCAAAATCGAAATATTCGGCAATGCAGTTATAGTTTCGTCTGTAGTTTAGTAGAACTTCCTTTTCATTAATGAACTCTGCTCTTTCAAATGATACCATTTCTACTGCCCTAGCGCTTAGCCATTCATCAACCAAGTTGAACCATCAAGTTGGCTGTTGAACTAAAGCTGTCCATCATTCCGCCAAGTTATTTCTTAATCTCATTTCAGCGATGCGATTGTGGCTTTTTTTTTTACTCCCATCAATTTAATCTTAGTCATCAACTTAACGCATTATTTCTGTCGTGAACTATCTGCTTCTGTGCGCTCAAAACGGCGTCCAGTGTTCACTCCATTTAGGTGGACAATGTTCGGCAAAATTAAAATGCTGTTTATTTTGCACACTTCATGGCCGGAATTGAAGTAGCAACTTAATAATATTCAGCGGTGAAACTTACATTGAAATGTAAAAGTGTGAAAACTTGTCTTTAAGGCTTCTCAGAATATAGAAAGTGATTTGTATTCGAATTTTTTTGTAAAGCCTTAAAATGCCTATCATGATCGATGTATATGAGTATTACATACGTTGAACGCAGCTTGCAAATCGTTTCATACGCTTCTTTCGCCTTCTTTCGCCTTTCACTCTTTTTACTGGTTAAATTTTGAGCGATCCTTAAATTTTTTTTGCTAATATTAAAGCTTCACAACACTATGACTTACAATATCTGGCGAGTATATTATTATTTTCCAAACTGCCACTTTACATCTATTTTGAGGGTCAATATGCATTTCTTTTTTGAAAGGAGTCCGTAAAATTTTGTAAAGAAAAAAAGAGGCTTACATTTTTCATAAAAATTACATTGCCGCGATTGGGTTTTCTTACCTAAATACCCAACAGAAAAAAAATGCCGTCCGATCCCTAGATTCGACTATCTACGCCTCTACATCTCTCTCCACCCTCTTACTCTTTCGGTAATCCCAGATTCAATAGCGTTTTAGCGCATTCTTTTCGAAAAATTTTCGCACATCCTATATATCATATTCGCGCATTTTGAATTGCAGTTTATTAGTAACGGTTTTTAACATTTCATTTTCAGTTCATTCAGTTAATTATTTGTTTGTTATGATCAGTGCGAATATGTTTAGGATCGACCGGTACGTGGAATGCTTCCACCGCCGAAGCCAAAATCATTTTCTTTCATATGCTGTATTGATGTGTTACTGTTAATCCTATCGTTGTGCTCCTTTATTATAGTTTTTTCCTCTCACCAAAGGAGCAAAGTTATCCATCCTCATATCAGGTAGGAAGCCAATGCTTACTTAAATTTACCTATACTCCACTCTAGCATTCTTAATTGGCTAATGAGATGTTCTGATTCAGTATGTAAGCTAATAAGCTTCTAGTCAACGGTCTCAATTGCAAGTCTTGCCGACAATTTTTGACATCTCGCTTCTCGTAGGACTCTCACTTCTTGCGCTCGTTTTGTAGTTGTGCGACCATTTGTGGTCTTCAGTTAAAAAAGTGCAAATGATATGCTTGCTCAACTATGACGATGGTATAACTTCATCTAATTGACTAGAGCAGTAATTTAAATACGTAGTTCTCCTTTGCACTCCTAGTTTGGTTTATTTTCCCCAAAATATATTACGGTCTCATCTGCATCGCTCGTGTATGGTTTGCTTGGTGATGTTGCGGTCAACGATGGAAATGTTTTCATTTTATACAGTATTATATTCGGGTCGTATGAACTACACAAAATTTGTTCACTATTTCATGCCCTCTCTTCTCACGATTCCCCTCTCACTTATTTTAGCAACACAATTATCGCAAATTTGTTACAATTACAAGCAGTAGAGAGCATTTAATAAACTGGTCAAAGAGGAAGGTTGGGAGCTAAAATATATGCGGAAATTTTTAAAATCGTTTGCACAGATGTAAAATAATAATTTCTGATGCATCTAGGTTGTGCATGATGGGAAATCTAGTTATGACTTTTTCCATGGAAGTCATTCTAAAACAACAATACAATAGGAAAATTTTGGTTCATCAACTTAAATGAAATTGCGATTTTTGAAACTTTACATCTTATTGAGTTTCAAACATCAATAATCTGATTTGAACATTCGTCATGATACGAATATCCGGTTTGCCGCTGATGACAAGTGTCTTTCAGAGCTGTCTACGCGATAAGTGCTACAGCTTACATGTTGGCAGTCTTATGTAATCTTATGGCAGCAGTTATGACGTCCGTTCAATTTCATTTCGCTTTTCCTGATAATCTGATAAATGTGATCGCAACCGATGTATGCAATGCATGCGAATGTCTCATAACACTCTCTTATACAAGTTGTATAGTTGAACGCCTTTTTGCGACAGTTAACGCAAAAAATTATGAATCACGTAATATATGGATTGTGGTACTTTTCATCGATATTTTTGTTATGGTTAGTTACCTGTTAGCATATTGTAAGTTTGCGAAAAAATTCATTTGATGATCACCCAACTTTTTTTTTCGTCATCTCCATTTCCGTCCATCCCGGAAAACTGTGCATATGAAAAGTTAAGAATTTTGAATAAACTCGAAAAGAATGCGAAAATTCTATGTGACGACTATTATATACAGTTATTGCGCAATTGGTATTCAAATACCAATTAGTTAATTACAGTTTGCGGTGAATCGTTAGCCAAAATTGGGCTTATTTAAGAGTGCCAAAAAATTTCTGTTAAATCTTCGCCATATATTATTGTTATCCGTTTGTATACGAACACTTTGATGAAAATCATGAAATGTGCAAATTTCTATACTGTACATTAAAGTTTCAGATTTCATTTTCTCTAATCACTGGAGTATTTCCAGAATTTGGTAAGTAGATTCTTTGTCTTTTTTTTTTCGAGCAATAGGTTTCTTACTTATTGTAGTTTTCAGCAGTGTATTCCACATGCGAATGATAATGGAAATTAATGAGAATGAACATATGCTTCGAATTTTGAAGAAAATCACATTTTGAGATGCTTTTTCAAATGAAGCCAAATTAGAGTTACTTATTGCTCTCTGGTAAACATGCTACATTAAAACTGCTCTCTTCATCACTTATATTTCTGATTTGAAATTCTTTGATATTTAAATAGGTGCATCGTCAACATCAAACATTTCGTCTTTAAAATTGCGCAATACCGCATATGACGTAATATTTTATAGCCAAAATCTCTCATTTATAAAGGTCTATTATCGAGTACTGGCTATAAAATTTTAGGTCATATGCGGCATTGCACAATTTTAAGAGATTTTCATAATTTGCACATTGATTTTAAGAAAAAGGTGTTACTTCATTTCTTACACAGAAGAACCAAAAATTCGCTACAATTTAACGAAGACTGTTTGCCACTGATTTTAAGAAAAAGGTGTTACTTCATTTCTTACACAGAAGAACCAAAAATTCGCTACAATTTAACGAAGACTGTTTGCCACTGATTTTAAGAAAAAGGTGTTACTTCATTTCTTACACAGAAGAACCAAAAATTCGCTACAATTTAACGAAGACTGTTTGCCACTGATTTTAAGAAAAAGGTGTTACTTCATTTCTTACACAGAAGAACCAAAAATTCGCTACAATTTAACGAAGACTGTTTGCCACTGATTTTAAGAAAAAGGTGTTACTTCATTTCTTACACAGAAGAACCAAAAATTCGCTACAATTTAACGAAGACTGTTTGTCACTACAGTATGATGGCATTGTATGCTATCGTATAATTTTTATGCCGGTTATTCACTCTACCGAAGCCCAGAGGAACAGCCAACCGGAAACGTATGACGGATGCCGTATGGTTTCGCGCACTGCGCGCGTCTTAAGCTAGAGCTTAACAATGAGTACGCTGTGCATCTTACGTTTTTGATCATTTTCGATTCGTTTTATATAGATGCTGTATTTGCAGGCCCCACCACTACTCTGCTCGGCATAGTCATTATGGTTCTCGTAAATACTCTGAACTTTCTAGTAAGCTATCACAGAGTTTCTCTTTAAAATCTTTTTTTCCGACATCTGCCCAATCATACTGCACTTTGCATCATATGCAAATGCATGATAGCGGGCTGATAGGAAATGCGATTTATCGACTCATCCCTTAAAAGACAGTTTCATGAAACGTTCATAAGTAATGAAAATTCGTAACTACTCCGTACCAAAGCTCGTGCAAGTCTCCTATTAAAGATTCGTTTTTTATGGACCAATTTATTAGTTACGCAATTGTATCGTTCGCAAAAACTATGCAAATTTCATTTACTTCTGACACAATTTTTTCCGCTGATTGATAAACTCACTGGCTTGAAAGCGGATCGCCATATTACGCGCTAGTGAATTTGCAAAATTAGTATACTAAGATGGCACTCTTTCGATCAATGAGCATTTAAAGTACGCAGTTGCATGTAACAACTTGAATCGTTGTAACTGGATGAGTTCATAAGTAAATCGAACGTGTTGTCATATTCCAAGTTGTTTGTAATAATGCATTTGCATAATGATTCTACGAAAAACCCGTTGCATAATTAATGCTTCCTCTTCTTAACTACATAAATAGTTGACTTCTTAAGGCTAGAATATATGCAAAACCCCAATGCACTCGCTTCGAAATGGTCGTATTTCTTAATATGTGAGCTTCCTTGCACGTGTCCACATTCGTGCTCCACTGTGCGAATGAAAAATTTATGCGAATTAGCTGAATACTAAATATTCAGTTTTTTCCATTTATTCTAGTTCCTTACTGACATCTTTTTTATGTTTTTAAGTTTTTAAAATTTGCTGTCATATTCGAAAAAGAATTTGAGATGAGCAAAACGAGCTGGCGGAAGAAGGAACGTAATTCATCAATAGTTACAATTTAAAACTTCAAAAAAAAAGGAAAAGAGGAGAGAGGGGAAGGATAAGAAATATTCGCACACAACTCTTACACGCTTTAATTTTGCTTCATTTCAGGTTTTAGTAGCGCTAATAGAGATCAACAGACGTCGCGAAAAACATTACCGATTGGATTGGAATGCTGCAATTTCGCAAAAATATCAAACAAAAGAGAATTTAAAAATACTGAAAGCGACCATTCCTTGTTTAACGCTTGAAATGTGTACAAAACTCATATTGTTTACTTGTATACTATTCGAGGATATTCAATTTGAACCCACAGAACAGCTTTATATACTTATTCATTATTGTATAATTAGAATGGTAAGTGTTGCAACAAGTCATACAAAGAAAACCAAACCATGGTCACTTCTTTTTGTTACTTCAAAAATATGTGATGGCACTCTTCCGCTGAAAAAAAAAGAAAAAATTTTCCAACTATTCCAAGAATTTTTTTAAGATCAAATATTCCCAGTTTCATTGGAGGCAGTTCCTTAAAACTGAAAGCTGTAGAATTAAAAGCTTCACACTACTTTTCTCGTTCCCAATTTTCCACTAATACAAATTTCTGTCGATCTTTATTCAGAGACACGTAGCTCATCAATCCACCACCCATTGTCTCTTGTTACATAGAATAAAATGCCATGCAATCAGAGACTTCGTTTTCATATTAGACAATAAATTTTTATGCTGACAAAGTCAAACAAATATTCATTCAAAACATTCATTCATTCAATGACAGCTTGCATCCATCTCGAATTTCAAGAGAACGGTAATCGAGAATTTCTCGTACTGGATACTGCAAACGTTTGTTCTCGAGACATGGTGCTATCTATTTTGGAAAGATATAATTCCGTATGTGCTTAGCTTTGAATTCATCTTGCTAAGAGATTGCTGAGGTAGCAATTAGATCTCTCCATTGTCACTCTGAATAAGATTCTTTTGACATTTTACTGGGCAGAACCCTTTGGAACATTTTGGCGATATTTTGACGAAATCTTTCCGAATTTATGAGCAATATGTTTGTCGCTCATTTCAGGCTATATCTATACGTCTTTTGCTACATCCATGGTTGGCTTTGGTAGGCGCGGCGATGTGCGTTCAAAAAACCACGCTACCATGCTGTAAAAAGATAGATCCGGTATTGGCAGCAAACAGGCATGCTGCTATGGAAAATCAAAACGTTCAAGCGACTTACTTTCGCCAACTACAATGTGCATGGGAATAAAGCATTTGGTTGTTTTTGTAATGCTTGCCAGTCATTCATAAATGTCCATTTGCTCTTGCCACCCGTTGTGGCTTATAAATGCGTCTATCCGTATGCTTATCGTATTACTTTAATGGGTGTGAGCTGGGTGATAACGAAAGAAGAAATCAGAAGCACAATTATAGGTCTTGCATGACTGCGCCAACCATTGTTGATGAATATGTTCATGATTAACTCGAATGAGTGTCGGGAACGGAAGAATGATTTTATTTGAGAATGGGATGAGCGGGCTGACAAGGTTGGAATGTTTTTTCGGCATGGATTACTACCTCGTAAGGAATACTTTCGACGGGGATGCTATCTTTGAAGGAGAAAGGGCGATCGAAACGGTTGAGTGGCCTGAGTGCTAGATCACAATCTCATTACCTGCGTCGAGAAACAATGAGTTTATTTATGCGCGTATATTATAAGTTTCAAAAAACAACTCAGTTTAGGGGTATAAGCATTGTTATTGTCGTCTTAGGAAAGAAAAACAACAAGCTAAAAAAATTTGTTCAAAAGAACATCAAGAAATGAGCATACAATATCTATTTCATTCGTAAGCGTAATGAGTGCAATTCAATTCCTTTCTTCTTTTGCTTTCCGCCCATTACGAAACCCACTTTTGCACTATTCGGTGAGTGTTTTTCAAAAGTTCCAAAAAGAAGAATAACAAAAGTGCAATAAATGAAATTGGGAGCCTAATCAACCATTATTCACAGACTATTAAAATTTGAAAAAAAAAAGGAGAAAAGGGCCAAGAAAAAATTTACTAAGAAACAATAAATCAGTTTCCCTCATGTTGTCTGAACGAAACAGTTTTAGCGCAATTTTTTTTCTCAAAAATCTAGCATTCTTCTGTACTTTATAAGCACAAATTGCTGCTATGCGCAGCAATATCATGCATTGTCTTAGAAGAGTTTTCTACACAATACTAATAATGTGAAGCTTGCTCATGACAAAATATTGCATCAAAATTGGATAAACGTGAACGGGTAATGCTCAAAATCGATGACAATTGCCAAAAACAAAAACAACGAATCAAATCACACACCATTATGCGTATTACCAGTATATAAAGTGGCTGCATGTTATCAGAAAGTCATAATACGAACTCATATTTTGCAATCATAACGTAATCGTTATACCGCTTTGCTGACGGTAACCGTGGTGAACCATTACTTAGTAAAAAGGACTGTTGCACACCGTAGATTTAGATCACTCAACAAAAAAAATGTCCTTCAAAGCCATTTATGGTATGTGAAACCAATTTCATCATCGTCATATTTTGGCAATGATTCGAAGTCTCATTTGCTTGCATTGCGAAGTTTTTTTTTCTGATTTTAAAAAAGAAAAACCCGTAATGCAAGCCCACCGCCGAACTGTGACTGTACTCAGTTCGCCATTTAAGCGACTGCAGTGTCCAGTGTTCCAAAATGTGAAGTTCACTCTTCCCAAGTATTTACGCTGGTTTACCTGCAAGCTCAGCGTTCTTGAATCCAGACTTTTCTCAGCGTTTCTTGGCATCTTCTGTTGTGCTACTATTAAGAGAAGTTTGAGGTTTTAATGAAATCAAAGCATTTTCAAGAAAATCTATTTCTTGAGCCCTTTATGTGTTGGCCTTTTTTTTGTTTTGCTTCCTGACGAATTCCTGACCCAAGACGAAACCACCGAAATCTCAGTCGGTAGTTTTTATGCCGTTACAGTAAAGGTGCTGTTTGTTAATGAGCTTAGAAATGTTTAACTCTAGTCTTTCAACAATGTTTTACGCTCTGTTTGTGCATTCAATAAATTTTTCGTCCTTCACTCTCGTCCTACAAACACGTTTGCGGTATTACTCAAAGTAAGCCTGACAAACTGGTAGTGGCTGTACATATTTGACCTACTGGGTGACTTGCACAACGGAATTTTAAATAACATAAACCTTCGAATGCAAGCTTTTTAATTTGGTGGTAAAAGGATTTTCATTTAAAAGCGATAATGACAAAATCGTTTTGAAGACGTTTGTACAAATTGATTAGTTCGACTGCACTATAAGAGTTGCGGTTTAATGACGGATTGAGCAAAAATTTTCGCCATAGCTATGACGCTGAGTTACGTTACCAAATATCTGATAAGCAGTCATGATTAGAATTACAAAAGCGTACATTACACCATGCTCGTGGTAAGCTTTCCAGTTTTGGGCAGTGGTAATAGGTGGCAATGACTGCTAGATGAAAACGGACCGACATATATTTTGGGAAGTGACATGCGACTGAAACGTTTTTGAAAGTTTTCGGGAAACGTTCACGTCAAGAGCACGATAGGGGGACCGTAGCTGACCGCAACATTCCAGAATGCTTTGTTAGTGCACTAGTAGGCCTTATTCACAGGATGCAACTGCAACCTTAAAAACCTTCATAGCAAACTCAGAACAATGCACATTCCACTCCATATCGGGACTGATTTCCTTCCCACGGGTCATTCAGTCAGAAGATAAGAAAACGGAGCCATCTAACCTTGCCAAGCATTTGTGCCACAATGCTGCATGGAATGGTACGGCTTTTTTTATGCATACGTTCAGTTAGCACAATCTCCACCATGCAAGCAATCCCACTAACATAGAGTTGAAACTATTAAATACATCTTCCTCTCCTCACAGCGCTATCTCGTGATACAATTTGGTACAGTATGACAACTGGCAGTTTTTGCAGTTATATAATAAAATTTGTGGCATAACGAAGGGCCGCAAATGGACGAAAGTGAAGCTATCAGGCTCAAGAAGCTCCTTAGCCTAAGAGCTATAGACTCATTCAAGAGCTATAGCCTTCTTAAGTGGAGCATTGTGCGTCTCAACATATTTTCCAATATTTGTGCTGGGGAACAAACACATCAGCTAAATTTGAGTGCTTACTGAATCTCGGTGAATGTAAAGAATATAAGAAAACATTGAAAGGGAGAAAAATATGACCGAGCATAATTGTGAAAAGATTCAAGATAGGAACAAACAGGAAATTCCTGCAACTCGACATCCTGTGGATCAATTTTCAATGTCAACAGGTCCCGACATTTGCAATTTTATTTCCGTAGCCCCACAATCCCAACAGTTGAAAGCGCAAGCTTGGGTCTTCATGTAATGCACTGAACGGAACCTTTGTATTGGTGGCAACTATGCGACCAACGATTGAAAGAATTACTGATTAGCAGTTCGTTCGGACATTAGGCGTCAAATCACAGTAGTGCCAGTAGTAGCAGTAGTGGCCATAGTCTGAATAGTGGCGGTAGCGGTAGTAATGGCGGAAGGGACAGTAATGACTGTGCTATAGAAGAGAAGGTGGTGGGAGTCGTGTGGCAGCAGTAGCCGAACCGTGGGTACTGGCGGAGGTGTAACTATTGAATGTACGCGCAGTAGTGGCGGTGTTGGCAACAGTGGCGGCAGTGACAGCAGTGCCAGCAGTGGCTGCAGAGGGAGTATTAGCGGTGCCGGAGGCGGAACAAGTAGCTGCAGTGTTCACAGTAGTGGCCATAGTGCCCCGTAGCGGCGCTAGTGGTAGTAGTCGCAATTGTGGTGGTGCTGGCAGCAGCGGCAGTTGTGGGAGCAGTGGCGCTGATGGCAATGGTGGCAGTAGTGACGGTAGTGGCAGTAGTGGCGGTGATGGCAGTGGTGGCAATAGTGGCGGTTGTCCAATAGTACCAGTAGTGCAAGCAGTGGCGACGGTGGCAGAAGTGCAGGTGGTGGCAGCAGTGGCGGTGGTGGCGGTGGTGGCAGTGGTGGCGGCGGCGCGAGCAGTGGTAGTTGTGGTAGCAGCTGCGGCAGTGGTCTTGGTGGGATTTTGACAGTAATGGTAGTAGTGGGGGTGTCGGCAGTTGTAGCAATAGTGGCGGTGGTGACAGTGGTGGCAGTAGTAGCAGTTGTGACAGTAATTTCGGTGGTGGCAGGAGTGGTGGCAGTGGCGGTGGCGGCTGCAGTAGCAATGGTGGCGGCATTGGATGTACTGGCAACAGCGGCGGTGGTGACAGTAGTAGCGTTAGTTGCAGTAGTGGCAGTTGTGGCAGTGGTGGCAGTAATAGCAGTAGTGGCATTAATGGCAGTAGTGGCTGTAGTGATTAACTGAAAGATGTGAAAGAGCAAAAGTGATTGTTATTTGAAGTCGACAACTTGAGGATAAATGAGTGAAGCAAGAGTGAGAGTTGGAGACACTTGCGAACGTCGAGTACAGGATAGATTGACGAGACGACCTTCCTTATGTTTTACAACCAGGCCGCCCCAAGTTCCCTCGTCTGAACTTGGATCACCGATCTACACACCGGTTGGCCCGCCCCGCTCCCCCTTCCGTCCCGCTGGCAGCTTTCAGTCCGGCCTCAGTCTGTTGGTTGCACCCTCCTTTTTTGCCTTTATTTCCGCTATGAAGTTCTTCACTTCTGCGTATGATTACTAGTTTGCGCTTCTCGATGGCGCCACTGTCACAGCTAGCATTTTAGCAGCGTCAGCGAATCGCTGCGATGGAGTTAACCAATCGCGGCATCTAAAGTCATATTCTGCTGGTTGTACATTCCCTAAGTAACACCGCTATGCGGTCTTTGAGAAGAAAAAGAAGAGAGAAAAGCGTATCGATTAAGTGGGGCGTGTGAAGCGGAAAAGATTGCTGAGATGATTACGCCCCTGCAGATATAACATAACTTTATGCATCTACCGTTATTGTTGTTGAGTTTATTCTTAATAGTAATGAATGGACATATGCTATAAACGGCATAGTGATATACCACCCAGTTGGCGAATATACCACCCAACTTCTAGCTGCAAGTGCAGAGCCGTTAATTATAAGGGTATTTTTGGGATTGGTTCAGTCAAATAGGATGAGACTTGTTTTGTTTGGGCCAGGATGCAGCATGCACTTCGGTTAACAATGGTCAATATTGTTGAAAATAACATGAAGGTTATCAGTGGTGGTGAAATCTTTGACATCGTCGGCAAATAGGGAGCATTTGCAGCTAGATGGGACGCAGTCAGGCAAGTTGTTAATAAAGATAAGAAAGATGAGGGGCCTAAGACGGATGCCTGAGGAACTCCACTGCTGATCAGTTCGAAAGCACATGTGCAGCTTCCAACAGGACAGACCGGAAAGGAAATCTCGAATCCAATGCCGCAGGAAGCCTTTGATGCCGTACAATTTAAGTCTGAGGAACAACACTGGTAAAGAAACTTAGTCAAGCGCCTTCCTGAGTAAACACAGTCAATGGAGCTGCCACGTCGACGTCAGAAAGCCAATTCTGAGGCGTTCTGAGAAGAACGGCTGCAGTTGATCTATTATGGAGGGAGCTATATTGAAGCACGGAGAACAAGTGATTGATACCGAAAAAATTCTCGAACTAAAAAAAATTTCTGGAACAATATTTTAGTGGGTCTGAATCATGCTGGAGATTAGTTAGGGTGGAGAACGTGGAATAAATCCAGAAACACGCTCACAAGCGGTGTCAGAACCTTCATGAAATGCTATGGCTTTATTCAATTCTCCAACTTCTGTTACCAGCAAATGAACAAAGAAAAACAATAAGAACATCGAAAAATGTGAAAAACCAAAAAAGACGTCGAAAATATGGGAGGAATAAAGAAGAGATTATGAGTAAAGCAAAAGATTCATTTGGAAAGACGGATTGGACATTGTAAGAGACCGGGCATTGCCCCATTTAAATCGCGAATTGAGTGCAGTCACAGTTCGGCGGCGGACTCGCTCCACCATTTCTGATCGTCGCTAGCCAGTATCCAGCACATGAAATTGTGCACGTTACATCCACACCACCCTGAAACCCAGACTCGTTATACATGTCTTTTTGCGCGGTATTTCAACCACACTGCAATAATTATATTAGAACCCTCCAGTATTGGTGCAACTGTTTGCAGCACTTCTCTAAAGCAGCTTATGAGTGCTGATGGGAGAGGGCTGAAACGTCTTAAAGCAACACTTGAGTTGCAGGCAAAAGGCAAGAATTTGGAACTTGAAGTCACTTAAGTTGCCGTAAATGGAGCACACGATGTTTTTCGCAAAAAAAAAGCACAAAAGAATTTCCATCTGTTGCGTTATTGCAAATGAATAACTCACTGCTTCCACTAGGCTGCAAACGGCGATGAGAACAAGCAAAACCATCAAGGAAAGCTGTATCTTCATTGGCGTTAGTATTGTTTAGTCCTGAAATCATGAATGTTCAGTAAAACAGTGAGAGAGCTGTGCAATGTTCCTCACACACGATCAAAGCTTTGGCTTCGGATCAGTGAAAAATTCCGAACAAGGTTTTATTATAATGTGCGAGTCGCTCAAGCATTACTCTCACTAACGGCTTTGTTTAGTGATTCGTTTGGGATTCAAACTGAACGAAGGTGATTTTTCTAAAATTTTGTTTGATCATACGACAGTCGACGTCATATGACAGCCGTTGCTGACCGTTGCACAAATACGAATTCTTGCCTATAAACGGTCACAAAATCGAATACCTATTCGTAGAAGGTAGATTGTAGTTTACGCCAGAAAATGCGCCATAGCGAAATGACATAGTAGATTTATACTGTCGCTACAGTTCCTGGAGCCGTATATGGTCTCAGCTAAAATCTACCTTAAACGAATATCTATTGAATATGCGCCTGCAAAATAACAGTGTTCTTAAGCACATCAACCCAGTCAGTGCTTAATTTTAACACCCAACGGCAGCGTTGAGGCTATATAGTAAAACGGATACCGATCCTATGATTTTCTTGCTTTTAAACGGTGTTAAGGATGTTATACCAATGTTAAAATACTATCTGATTTAAATAGGAACAACAAAAAATCGATAGCATAATCAAATCCTCCTCGCTTTGTTCTCGGCGACATTTGGTACACTGATAGCTTTCCCTTTCACAGAACACATTTATAAAGTGCCTGTGAACGACTGTTTTAAAGCGTTTTTTCCGGACATATCATTAAGAGAAAAAACCAGTAAAAGCTCCGCCTTTTGTTAAACAAAGATCTAATTTTGTGTACTGCATGAGTCATTGACCGTGAATAACGTGACACGTCACTTCATGCGTTCCCAATTAAATTTTTATTATACTTGTTATACCTCCGGAACAACTTCCACCTTTTCAATAGCTTCGGAAACGCCACAGCTTTATCAAGCTCCTCTAGGAGTCTCTCCAACACACGATGATCAAACGGTCTTCTGGAATGCAGGGTCCCATGGGATGCAGCGCTGCAATTTTTCTCTTTCCGCGATCGTCCATCAACGTTGTTGACAGCTCGCTTCGACAATTATGAGCGAAACGAAGAAAAATGGTTAATAAGGAGAATGGAAAAAAACTGCGAGTTTCTTGGGGATGAGCTTGGTCGTGATCAGAGGTTTCATGGATGCTTCGAGAATTCTAAAACCCCTTTTTCCGTCATTCTCATCTCTGCAGTCGAGCACTCCAATGCATCGATTATATGCTCCCTTCACCCTCCACTTTTGAGAAAGGCTAGCACAATGAAGCCTCTTAGGCTGACATACGAAATATAGGCTCGGGTGTTTCTTATGTCCGCCGAGAAGGCTACACCATGCTATCCCTACTCAGAAGGTGAGGGTGGGGTGGGTATAATCGACGCACCGAGGTACTCGACTTCTCAAATGCTGCAAGTGACATCACAAATGTAGCTCATAATCAATATCAAAAAATTTGCTGATGAATGTATAGACAATGAAATGCAAACAGCCGATCTCTCAATACAAAATGAAGCAAGGTGAGTGTCTCTGTGGGGCGATACAGTGATGGAATTTAGCTGAAAATAATTCGCCAATAAATTTTTTGGATTGGGGGTACGAGTAGTGAACTGTTGTTGTAAAGCGGTCTCACCCATCCCCTGTTTAACGCCTGAAAACTTCAATTCCCCTCTCCCATCCCTCCAGCCGTTACATCCCCTGTCCGTTTACACTTTTACCGTTGCACTTATGGCCTTCTGCTGTTGCAGCGAGTGTCACTCTTGAATTCAGCTTATTATTCCTGTCCTTTCCGAGTCACTCGGTCGTTGAATAAACCCCCTGTTGATGCCATTAACATGTTCACATACCCACTTCATTCCAGTAAAAAAAAACTATAGCGGTCTTTTGCAATGGAAAGCAACATTTCACATCATTTTTTTACTCAGACAGCTAGTGCTTTTCGCATTTCATCTATCCGAATGAATCGCCGATAGAAAGCCCGCTGTGGGCCGGCGAGTCAATGCCGCGATGGCACTACTAGCATACGCCAAGAATGAGAAGCAATCGACCCACCTGCAAATCTCTCCGGAAAAAGTCTTCCATGGTTCCGTTTTGCATAAGGTGCATCAAGGAGGTTCTAATATGGGAACATAGCACTGTTCCAGAGGGAGGCATTGAGTGGGGGGATGGAGATGGTGCGATTGATGTTTCGCAGTAATCGAACGACCGGAATGAGAAGGACAAATGAGATGTTTTGAAACGCTTCAAATAATGATTTGCAAATCCAACCATATTTATCAAATTTTAGAATTCATAGTGCTCATTTCGTTCCTTCTGTTAATTTTTTTTCTTAGTCGTTTCGTTAACGTTTCATTGAGATGCACAGGTTAACAATGTGAACAGTCAAGTGCGAAAGGCAAAAGTCGCAGCGTAGCATTAAAAAAAACAATTTGGTCATCGCACTGTGAAAGAACTTTTGAAAAGAGTTGATAAAAATATAGCGTTACCACAGAAAGTGCCATTAAGTGACTGAAACATTTTATTTTCAATACCATGACAGTTACTTTCTAAACACACGAATTGATGTGTAATGATGGTCACGAGTTAGTCATCGCTGAACTCACGCAAGCATTTAATAAAATCAAATATTTGTTTAACAAAAGCGGCGGAAACTTTTTACGCCTTTCCACGCCTGACGATTAATCAGGAATCATAACGCGTCAAAAATGGTGAAGGCAGGAATTATATAAAGGTATTCTCTCAACGAGAGCGCCACCAGTACTTCAACGTCTTGGAGGACGTGGAAAAGAGAGTTGGACTGTTTTCTAAATCGTGTGTTGAAGTGAGTCTATTCGACTCCTTTTTTAAGATGAAACAGCCATTCTCTTAGGCGGCATTAGCGATTTCAAGGAGAACTACTTAAGCAGTAGCCAACCAAAAAGTCATAGAACAGCTTCCCGAATGGCGTATGCTTTAATATGCAACTCATCCTTGCTGTGTTTTATTTGAAATTAGGTGTAATAATTTTTGCTGTTTTGAGGGTAATAATATATATTAGCGATCTCAAGTAAAATGGTGCTTTTGAATATCTCTTGCGGAAAATTCGAACAATACGAGAAATCCTTAAATTCCCACCAATTATTGTTTATTATTCTGAGTCAATTCTGATTAGCACCGAAAAAGTCGTTAATGATACTAATTTTCTAAAGCACACGTTTGCATTAAACTCACAATAGAATGAAACTTACTTAGAAAGTTCTAGCTGAGGCAACGCTCTGTTTATTGGGTTTTTTCGACACTCCATAGCTGCTTTGGTGAACACTTATGATTTCAGGAATAAAGAATACTAACGGAAATGATGATGCGGTTTTCCTTGATGGTGCTGCTCGTTCTTGTCGTCATCTGTGGTCTAGTGGAAGCAGTAAGTTTGTTCATTTGCAGTAGGCAACAAATCTAAAGTTTCCTCTTTCCGTCAGGAACATAATTTTCGAGTGCTTACTCATCTCGCTTCGTCTTTTCTTGAGAGTCCGACACAGTACTTCTTTGGAAGCTTTCTCGTGTTCCCCGTGCATCCATGCTGCTTTTTTCAAAACTTTCAACATCACTATTCATAGATTGATATAGCAAACATAGTAAGCGGTTGCACGAGTTCTGCAGTGCTTTAATATAATTTCTTAGCAAGAACGGGTTTCAGGGTGGTGTGGACGTAAGGTGCACAATTTCATGTGCTGGTTACTGGCTGGCGACGATTCGAAATGGTAATGCAAGCCCACCGCCGAGCTGTGACTGCACTCAATTCGCAATTTAAAAAAAACTGCCACGTACTTTCTTTAACAATGTGCAATCATTGCTTCCAAACGAAACTTTTGCTTTGTTTCTGATCTTTATTTTCTTTCACTTGTTTGTTCCCTTTCTTTGATGCCTTTTGTTGAGTTGGTGGTCAGGGATTTTACTTAGTCGAATTAGACCGAAGTATTTTTGAGAACATCGCTTTATAATCCCCTTTGTGACCTATTCTCTGACGAATTTTTAGCACGAGACTGAACCCAGAAGTCTACATTCAACGTTTTCCTTTGGCTGAAGGAACAGATGTTTCGATGAGTGATGCTATGTTTGTGTCGATATACATAATCTGTTGAGTGATACATAATCTTGTTTGTATATTCAATAAATATTTCGTTCTTCTGGTTTCGGCTTTGGCGGCCTCGCTCGGTGATATTAGCTTGTATTATAATGATGACTGCCACTGAAAACATTTCGAACAAGGTAATCATAACAATCAAAAGTAAAATAGTACGAAAAAATATATATACTTTTTCATATTTAAATCTGTTGACATCATCTACAAATGACAAGGCCATTAACGATTTCAAAATTGGCGAGAAACTTGCTCCAACAGCACTCATTCATGGTGACCCCGTTTGGCGGCGGTGTGAGCAAAAATTTTTGTCCGCGAGTATGCGCAAGTCGAATTGTTGGCGAACGCTTCATAGACTGTTTTGATTGGGACTACGAACAGCGCATATCGCGCAGCAGCCTGTTGCTAAACTTTGGGATCCATCTTTAGAATATTACATTGCACTAGTTTTGCAATAGAAAATTGAACGAGCATCTGTCGCGACTACCGTCGCGAGACGAGGAAGATGTTGAGTTTTTACACGAACTTTCTGTAATGTTAATTGAAAACGTTAGGGCTAGGTGTGACTCAGTTTCGTTCCCAGAGACTTGTGTAAGCACGCGAAAGTCGAGTGTCTACTTGGGAAGGAAGTTTGAGGGGTGCAGGTGTGCATCTGTTGCGGGGCGATATTGGGTGTTGTAAGGCGACAGGGGATTGTAAAACAGATCAATATTGCCTTGAGGCAACATTTAGTTTCGAAATGTTTTGAATTTTGCAAGCGGTTTGACTGTTTCGAGTCGCCTTTCTCCTATCGCATCACCAGTTATTCCTCGTTTTGTATGTTTCTTTGGCGTCTACCGGTTGCCTCGCCAGAGATATTCCTCGTTTGTCTGTTTCTCCTGATTTCTCTCAACGTGCATAAATACCGAAGCTTTTGACCACAGTCACGTCTTGTTTTCGTTGTCACGTGGCGTTAGTGGTCGATGGGCGCTAAGTTTGGACATGTTGTCTGCGTCTTAGGCTGTTTGGTTCACTTGGGACAGGTTGAGTCAAGAGCGGAGGCTTTGTCGTGATTCCTTTAGTATGACGGAATTTATTTTGTACCTTTGTCACATAGCATATAGTGTTAATTGTTACGTTATCATGGGTTAGTTCGAAAGTTAAGTAGCGTTGATTATTGTCGTATTTTGGTGTATCATTGTACGTTGTAGGTTATCATGTCGTATTAGTTTTTGTTATCCTTGGTAGGCCCGTTAGTTGAGCTGTGTTGTATAATGTCGTTTTTAGGTAAATGATTATACGTTGTAGGTTATTAAGTCGTGTTAGTTTTTACGTTGTTACTGGTTTTCGTTAGTTTGAGTTGCGTTGTTTATTGTCGTTTTTTGGCGTAGCAGTATATTTTGTCAAATAGCATATCGTGTCAGTTTTACATTATCGCTGGTTCGTTCGTTAGTTGAGTTGCATTGTTTAGTATCGGTTCTGGAATATCGTTATGCTTTGTAGGATACCATATAGTGTTTGGTTCTTCGTTATCATTGATTCGTACGTTGGTTAACTTGTGTGGTTTAATATCGGTTTCGTGCGTTATTGTGTATTGTACATGCTTTATTTCAATTAAAGGTTTAATTACCCAGGTTTGAGGTTTAATTATCCAAGTTTAGGTTGTGTGGCACGGTATCAGTCTTTGCGTGGGTTCACCTACTTGGCCGGTGCGAGCAGTCGGAAGTGAATTGTGAGGAGACGTGCTACGGAGTGCGCGAGGCAGCTGTCCGGATTTGGGCCGGGCGACTCGCAGCAGCAAGCGGTGGTGGTTGTGGTAACGGTGGCGGCCGCGACGGTGGCAGAGGTAGCGGCAATATCGGAGGTGGAAACAACAGCAACGGAGAGCTTGTCGACGGGAGCCCCGCTACGTCATCGGGAAGTGGTTACAGCGGTAGATCGCCTATTGGAGGAGTACAGGTGACGACTATCGACGGTGGAAACGGGCGACACGGCTTGGACGGCGTACGGTTCTTTTGTGATAATCATATTTTTTTGTTGTTCTTTCCTTTTTTTTGACCTTTGGTGATTCATAACATTGCTGACCTCCTTCCCAAGGAAGAGGTCTTCACAGCATCGCTTCACTCGAACAATTGAGAATTTCTTGGTCCTGGTACTTGAGCAGTCTGAACTAAGATGCCACTCAGGAACTTCTTGGTCTCCATGCCTAAATATCATTTGTTACGGGCAATAGATTGATTTAATTTTTTTGCCCTTAGTTATTAACAATCACTGAATTTCTAAAATTCGCAACCAGAGCCCTAATTGGTAATAGCATTTATTACGTTTGGTTTCTCCTTTCTTTTGGGTCGTAAGATAAATCATCTGGATTCATCTTTGATGCGCTTGACTCACTAACAGCACCTGCAGCGAAAAGATGGTGAAATGTGACCTTGGGGGGGGGGGGAGAGAGAGAGAGGGGCGGCTGTTTAAATGTCATCTAGAAGTCAATGTTTTGTTGCTAAATGTACTGTAGGCCAGAGTACGATGGCATGGGAGCACCGTGATCAATTAATTTCCCCTATAAATGAGGTGCACTAACTTAAGATAAATAGTGAATTTATTACCGTGCAAAATGCTATAACCGAGCAGTCTCCGCAGGTGACGCTATAGCTAATAATTTCATCTTCCATTCGGCAGTGTGTTTTCTAAAATAATATTTTATAGGGTTAAATCTGATTTGGCGAAGCAGTTTTTCGCAGCCTGATGTTTTTACGGACTCGAGCGGAAGTCTAAAAATGATTCCGAAAAAGTTTCATTGAATCTCACACAATCGCAAAGACCGGCGTTCAAATTTGCGGTCTAGTAAGCCGCTGTCGATAGTTTTACTCACAATCTGATGTCTGCAAACGCGCGACGAAATATGCGGCGCTGAACATCTAAGTTAACTTTTCAGTACTTGAACAAAGGAACGCCTCAGTTCGATTTTTGAGCATTTGTTGTGTCTTGATGGTTGCACAAAATGTCATAAAATAACGCGAACTATGGAAGCATCTGGTTTTTCCACCCCACGCTTTGTAGGAAGAACGCGAAAGCAAAGAGTAAGCTCGGAAATTTAGCAAAAAGCTGATGCGGCAAACGCCACCTATCGGGGTCTTGCTTAGAACAGTCGAAGAAATATTCGCCAGCAGTAGAAATTACGCATAACCACGCTCAAAAATTTCTCAAACCACGATCGAACAGGTGATCCTGTCGTCCGCACTGAATGCGTGATGTTTGAGCAGTTTTCTGTTAAATTTTGAAATCATATATGCAGTTGCAGCTTGCACGTTTCGGTATTTGCATTATATTTTACTTTGCTCTGCATTTTGCGCTCACCTGATTGACGCTGTTTTTACTGTTAGCTATAAAGTCTCCAACTACTAATAAATGCAGTTGAACTGATTAAGAGACAGAGTAGCACAGAGAAAAATTTATTTCAATATATGGGAATTGTACAGCTTACATCAGCTTGCAGTGATATTGTCCATGTGTGAATATTTAGTTTTTGTGAATTCCGGAGTTTACTTTCACAACAGGCTCTCGCTGGTGTAACGTTGTAGATGTGAAACGAAAAGTGCGTAGGGCTGCAGAAGCCACTTCCTAGGGGCCCATTACCATGCTAAAAAATTCATTGGTAAGTTTCTTTCCCCCAAAATTTCATCCACATGCTTTCCACGAAATTCTCTATATTTGTACCATTATTATTGAAGTAGCGAGCCCTAAGCATTGTTTGGTTTAAAGCTTTGTAATAAGATTTCAGTGGCTTGAGACAAGAAATTAGTTTGAGGCGTAACTAGAGTGCATTGGAAACAAAGCTTTTCGAAAATGCTTTGGTTTCAATGAATTTTGCAAACTGTCTCTTTAGTAACTCGACAAACGACATTAAAATAACCAACGAAAATTGAAAGACGGAAAGATAGATTTATAGGAATGCCGTAGAGCGATAGCACATTTTCAAATATTGTGTTGGTGGTTTTTTTTAAATGGCGAATTGAGTGCAGTCACAGTTCGGCGGCGGACTCGCCCCACCATTTCTGATCGTCGCTAGCCAGTAGCCAGCACATGAAATTGTGCACCTTACATCCACACCACCCTGGAAGTCATACACTCGTTACACTTGACACTCGATGCACTATTTCAATCATATTTCAGAAACTATGTTAGAGCTGTACAGCAGTGCTGCAGCTGTTTACACTCATTCTCAAACGTCACACAGAAACGTTAGCAGCAGAAGTTTTACGACAATCAGGGCTGAGGGAATGAGAGCATGAGACAACTTGAAAGCAACACTTATTTTGCATGCAATAGATATGAATTTGGAATTGAGGTCGTTTCATTTACTGTCAGTCGACCACACGAAAATTATGTTGTTTAGGGGAAACATTTTCTGTTTCTTTGCTAATTAAAAATGAAAAACTTACTGCTTCCACAAGACTGCACGTGGCAAAAAGTACCAGCAGGGCGACGAGAGAAATCTGCACGTTCACCGTTGTTCTTTTTTTCTTCAATACGGTTCGATTAACTGATGCAAGTAATGAATATCTATTCTAAAACGTTGAAAAACGAAGATGAGACCTCGATCTGTTTTTCTAGTCAGAACAACACTTATCAAATCAACTTATCAAATCCCTGGCTTTCCCCAGAAAAAGAGTAAGGGGTCCGACGATTATAGCACCACCTTAAGATGTGAAAAAATGAAATTTTTAAATGTTTCAGTCGAAACCTTCCTCCTTTCCAGTAAGGATTGCGATGGGCTTTCGGCTAGAACATTTTCGTTTTCAAAAATCGAAGAAACGCATAGCATTTCTTTTATACGGATTAACACATACGCAATAGCTACTTCTCATTCGACCTTTCGGTACATAATTTCATCTTCAGAAATTTCCAGAATAGGTAGTGAACGCAGCACAATGTTAGTATTTTCTGGTTATGCAGATTCGATAACAAAATCCATGCAAGGTTTTGCGACGGATATGCAGCGGAAGTTCTTTTGTGGAAACTTCTTTTGACGTGTTTATAGAAATTCCAGGAAAGAAGTTAAGATGAAATTTCGGAGGAAGGGCGTATACGAGAACGCAGAGAAGAAAAATCTCATTTAAGAAACATCAGCACAAGAAAATTCATGAATACGTGATTTAGTGTGATCAGTCTTTCAGTTTTGTCAATCAAATTCTCATCAGTTTTCTTGACGTAAAAATCACGAAGTTTTTTCTACTTAGCAAACCTTATTCGGCCATTAGGAAGAAAAGTCTAAATCAGATATGGCACGGCCACATGCATTGGAGCATCAAATGCTACGTATTTAGCAAAACCGATAACGTGCAAATTGAACTAAGGATAGTTGCGACGTACAAATATAGCGAAGACCAATCAGATCTCATCATGTTGTTGTTTCAATTTGGCCTAACGCTATGTTCTTCGAAGTGAACTAGTAAGTAAATTAATTATTCTACTGATTTGAAAAACGCGCGTATATTGAAATCACATGTATATGTTTTCAAAATATGCGGAAAATGAGATTAAATACATTTGGCATGATGTATACTGTCAGCCAAATGTATATGTAATATCTTATTATGCATGTATGCATATATATACATATTAACGTTTACAGACGTTTTCCGCTGCCGCAACAAATGTATTTCATTGTTGGCTCGCTCTGAATATTGCCGCGCATTTCGAATAACATATTATACCATTAGTGATTGTTAGCTTTTTAAACCTTAGTCGCCAAAGTGTTTTGAGGAAGTTTAACTGATTAAAACTTGTTCTAATCCCCCATCCATTTAGCTGATAACTATACACATGCATGTACATATATATATATATATATATATATATGTACATGCATGTGTATAGTTATCAGCTAAATGGATGGGGGATTAGAACAAGTTTTAATCAGTTAAACTTCCTCAAAACACTTTGGCGACTAAGGTTTAAAAAGCTAACAATCACTAATGGTATAATATGTTATTCGAAATGCGCGGCAATATTCAGAGCGAGCCAACAATGAAATACATTTGTTGCGGCAGCGGAAAACGTCTGTAAACGTTAAAGGGTGCTCATGAAGCGAATTATGTCCTATGCGTGCAGTTTCTCCTTATATATACATCACCGTTTCCATTTGATACCTTTTTTACACGATGATTTATCATACGCGAAAGGCTGTGTAGTAATGTGAGCATTCTACTGACTAAGTTAATCTGTATCGCGTGCACACTATGATTCATTCAACATCTTTTGTAGCTTTTATGAAAACTTCTTTCGCTTTACAGTTTAAATAGATGGCCTTGTGCAGATGCGAAATCGAACACAATATTCTCAGCGATGATTAAGAAGTTATGTAAATGTTGATCGAACTGAGCAGTTTTGAAGTGAGCGTACAACAAACGGTTTCGGTTCCTTAAATGATTTCTTTTTTATTTGCGCCATTCATTAAGGGATTTTTCGTAAAAGAAAAAAATTATAAGCTATGTAAAGTCATCTCATTGGAGTTGTGCTTGCAGTAGGCTAGAAGCAACGATTCTAGCCTTTCTTTTACATACTGTCAGCAAGCTTGCAGTAGGCTAGAAGCAACGATTCTAGCCTTTCTTTTACATACTGTCAGCAAACGTAGTCGTTGCATAGCATATTTCCTTTTCATTCAGAACCGTAATTTGTATGTGCAGTGTTTGTAATTTTTGACACAAAAGCATTTTTTTTCGAAAGCAAATATGTAATGAATATTCAGGTTGGATTCTAAACTGTAAGGCTGAACTCGTTGAAAGAACAAACATTGAGCATTTATAGAAAAATAAATAAAACTTTACTTGAAGTAGCAGAATTTCAACACACTATAGTAGAACCATGTAAAATAGAGTCGTCATAAAGTATATCATAGTATGAGTGCATAGAAATAGGCTTCATGTGGAAATAATCCAACTGGGCTACATTTTAAATAATGGAAACTCATAAATAATAATCATTAGCATACATGAGGAGATGAGATTAAATGGAAAGCGATTAAATTTTTTTTTGTTATGCTTAGGAGTGAATCATTTGAAGAAGAGGGCATCCGGAGGGCATGTTGGCTTAACTAGAGGTGATACGCCTTGCAGCACATTTCACAGAGAAGTGAAAATTTCAACAGTACAGCAGAGCGTCTATGAGATATGGGATAAGGATAGGTGCAGTAACGCTTAGGACAGAAATTCGACTCGCTAATACCACCAATAATATTTGCTTATTGGCAAGCAATTTTTATTGAATGAATGAATTGTGTGTAGTGAAATTTTCGGTGACATCATTAAAGCACGCCTCTTCTTTACAATCGCATTGGTTGAACGTATTCCATGAACCGATCTTCATCATTCAAACCTAAAAATAATTAATACTGATCTTGGCTAAACGTTAGAAATTTGAAATTTTATCGACAAAAAATTTTTTTCATTCATTGAGTTTAAAGATGTAATAGCTATCTATAACCTTAGAATAATACGCGTAAAATTCTTCCAGGGAGCTAGTAGAGTCAGAATTTTAATGCGGCAGCAGAAAAAGCGATGACATAAAATTATTTGAGAGTCTTGTACCAGCGGTACGAGAGACTATACAAAAGTATACATCTGTTTTACTACTTGATATCACATCCGTTGGCAACAAAGCCGACCCTTGATCTAGTTGGGCTTTCATAACTATATGGGATGCATTTAGTAAGTCGCCCAATTTGTTAGGAATATGCTGACCATATTAATGTGCCTCAGGTCTTATACAAATGAATCTACCTCGCACTGTGTCCGAAACTTTGGTTGATCGGTGGAATGTCTCATTACGGGAAACTCGATTGGACGTGAAATTACTGTAGTATTTGGTTTTAACACAATCGAGGAGTAGTGAAATGAGGCTTCGTTCACTAAGCCACTGTTGCATAGAGTGAACCGGAAGTACAAAAACGATTTTTATGATTGGGCGGCATTATAACTAGCTCACTCCAATGTGTTATGATCAGGTGATCGAAAACAACGTGTGGTGGTGTGACACCATACCCGCAGTTGTTGAGCCGTAAAAGTGGAAATAGCAGCAACTTAAAAAATTTTTTGTGCATAAGAAAATTTCTCACTTTCAATTTTGCTAAAATGACCAAAATTCAAGGACAAGATTTCGAATATTTCAAGTAGAACGTTGCCAAAAAACATGCTCAACGACTTTCCTTGCTGGTTTCTTTAGAGTGAATAACATATTTATCTTGCAATGATCTCAGATTGACGAACACCTTCATAGTGAGCAAAATTCGTTTAGAATCGTTTTTCTTATCCTCTCAAATGTATACTCAATGACTTTATCCTCCAAAAGGCAAGAGAACTACGAAGAAAATGAGTTATAGAATTAGGATGAAATACCTCATATATCTTCATCCGGTCCACATAATCCACACGTGACCGGACAGTACTCACGAAGTTGTTCGGAAAATTCGGGATTGTTGCAAAATTGCTTCATCATCGAACAATTGTTTTCCGCTGAAATTATGGAAGTCTGTTTAGAAGATAATACTTAATCGTTATTTGTACCTATAGTAGTTAATTACAAATATTTCCGAACACATTTTCGAATTGATTTGTTTTGTAATTTGATGAAAAAAAATTCAAGTGGGGAAGCAATTTCGATTCATCTGCTTTCATAGCATCATTTTTTAACTATATATTCCTTACGGCAGTCATGTATGAGGATTCATTCTTATGTAACAAGTTGGTCTCTAGTCAAGTAACCCTAAACGGAAGGCACCCTACCCCTGAATCAATCAAAGTTTGCAAGATTTTATGCTCGCACAAAAATGCAACTTACCAAGTCAGCTTCACAAGATTTTGATGTTAAATGATCAATTTGAAACAGTTTACGTGATTGAAGAAAATAATAACTGAATGAAAAAAAGCAATGTGACCGGAAGCAAAAGGATAAAAATATCATATTTTCATATGATTAAATCAGTAATGTTTACTGACAAGAAGTAGACTACAGATGAAATCAGCTCAGCTGCCGACAATTCATCTAACTTATGCTTTCCGCGTTTTTCATACCTGAATGTTTTATAGTAATGTCGGACAGATAGACTGAATAAGGTTACAACACTACGGTGTGAAAAAAGGTCCGTAAATCGTACAGGTAATCACACCACTTTCGAAACTTTTTTTAAAGAAAAATATCCTCACACAGCGCTTTATGGCTTACGTGTTGAATACTTCGGTATATAACGAACAGCACCAGTGAAAATTGTGAGAAAATACTGCAAAGGTTGGTCGTAATTAACTTTGCTATCTTTCGATTGTGCCTCTTTCTAATCGTTTTCTTGCTATCGCCGTAACTAATTCAAAACTCTCAGCTCTAATAAATATTAAACTTTTTAAAATTGTTTTTTATCGCTAGCTCAGCTGCTTTCGTGTAGTCACTTTTTGTTGTGCTTCAGGTAAGAAGTCCCTAATAAAATACTACAAGGTTGGAAGCGCATTGAGTGTGTAGCTTCTTCTTGATTTCTTCCCAAGCACAGCGCCTTTTCGCTCGCAGCGATGAGGGCTTTAGATCGATGCCTGTTGGTTATAGTTGTGACTTAAAATGTGCCCAATGACAGCTAAAATTAACTTTCGAATTCAGTCTTCTACCCTCCTCATACTGTAATCTCCTTCTCGCGAATAGCTTCCTACAGTTCACCCTCCCAACCCCCTTCCGATGACTGCGGAATCCTATTTTCACATTCAACGTCGTCCGACTTTTCAGGCACGCCGCCAGAAGAAAAATTATTTAAAATTCAATCTTCCTTCGAACGCTATCGAGACACTTACTAATACACCCCCTACCTTAAAGTTAGCACTTGGTCAACTTAAGCTCCTGCCCGTCTCTACGGCGGACTGGAGTGATATAGTCACAGCAACATGTATTCAAATATTCACGGTATTCTATCTACTGCGACGAAAATAATGTGTTGTAATGAGCAAAGATATATCATCATCTACATCTTGCCTTCCCTCGTTCGCCCCCTCCCCCTCCCCTTTCCTTTACGCACCCCCTCACAATAACTCAAAAAATCATGTCTCCAACGGTGCACTATTTCAATGAAATAACTAAATAATCCCTAACTTGTATCTTTACACTCTTTTCCTACGGTAATTGTTGGACTTGTTGCGACAAGTAAAATAATCGCGACGGCAAGCAACATCATCAATAGCCTGAAAAAAATTTATACGGTCGTAAAATGATTTTCCATTACAGGTAAATTTAGACAATAAATATTACAAAATTAAATCCAGGTTTACACAATAAATAAAAATTATAATCGAATATCTTTAAAACACAATTTTCGACGATACAGTTTCACTAAACAAAAGTTTAATATATCCTTCAAATTCAGCACTCCATAGTCCAGAGCAACTTTACTAAACAAACTTTACCGCATACGAAGCGTTCAATTATTTCGAACGGCTTCTTTGAGCGATGAATGCAAACATGCGATAACTCATAGATTTGCCGAGAAAACGACAAATTTTCAAATTAAAAATGATAACAAATCGCCTATTATAATTTAGAGATATTCGGAAGGTGCTCTTCCATCGTATCAGGAAGATTTTTGTCCGAAGTGCCACCTGGTAAGCCTACTGAAACGAACGTCAAATGACGAAAACGAATGGAGCGAACAGAGAGTGTTTGACTTAGTGGTGTAGTTTGCCATTTAGTTGCACATCTCTAAATGAATGTCAACGATTGTACGAAGCGCTATTTGGATTTCGCACAACAGGTGGAGTTGTCTAGCAGATGGTTGTTTTCATGTCTACATAGCTTTAACTCTTCCACCCATAGAGTTATATATATAGGAAATAGGTAATATAGGAAGTAGCTAATACAGGAAATAGGTTATATATATATATATATTATATATATATATATAGATGTAAATGACAGAGTCACAAAGGCGAAGCGAAGTTTAAATGCAAATCATGATTCCGGTGAATTCATATTGCGGAGTTCGTCTTCACATGCTTCACATCCTGGGATCATATACAACCTTTATCACTCCCCTCTCCTCTTGCCCAGTTCATCCAAATGGCGGGATAGTTGCATCCATGTATCTCAGAACGTTTGCGAACAGACTCGGAAACAGAGAACTAGCTGGAAATGGATGCACACTTTTGAAAAATTTCGGAAAAAAAAACGCGTAACACAAAAATTGGGCATACAAAATAAGAACGTCAGAAACAAAATTGCTAGGATTGCCATGCTTATGAGAACATCAAAACTGTTTAATGCATCTGATTTTGCGTTACCTTCCTCAGATCAACAGCATTGAAACCGTTCATGAACTTTGGTCGTTTTCGAACCGTCATGAAACTATTTGTGAAAATATCTCATATTTATCTCGATCAAAATCTAGTCGCATATCGACCCTAGATAGCTTACGTCTTTTATAACATTATGTTATACCATCAACCTAATTCAGTTTTCAAAAGCCAAAAATACAATACGTATAAAAGCCATACACATTCCGACAGGTTGACAAAAAAGAATGAAAACAGAATCAGAGCAGCAAGTATTCTAACCATGAAAAATCCTTTATTTATTAGACATCTTTAAGCTGTAGTAGCGCATAAATGTGACCATTGGAGTAACGAAATGGGAAGGAGCTGTAATAACCCTCACTGGAACTGATAATGTTCATAATTTTTTAAGCAGGAATTTTGCAGATTTGCATCAAGAAAATACTTAAGGCTTAAGATTATCATGAAGTCGTAAGAAATTATAAGAAAAACCGTCGTCTGAAAACTCAAGTTATTTTTTATAACAACCCAATTTTTTTCCTAGGAATACCCATGGACCAAATAGATGAACAATTTCGTTTCGCCTTGCCACGAAAACTATAAATGTTATTCGATGCTATGCCGAGGTCACATTAGCCAAAGTATAATTTTTTGAGGTAGGGGGTGAGAATATGCGAGGGGAAATTGTGAATTTCCATGCATGCTTTTTCGAAGATTTTCTCCACTTCCTATTTCAGTGAAGAAAGCGAATGCATGCGTAATCGTTAAAATTTTCGCATATTCAAGCGAACTGCGCTGAAATCACTTCAAAATTATGCTCGCTCTATATTTAATTTGAGGTAGGGGGTGAGAATATGCGAGGGGAAATTGTGAATTTCCATGCATGCTTTTTCGAAGATTTTCTCCACTTCCTATTTCAGTGAAGAAAGCGAATGCATGCGTAATCGTTAAAATTTTCGCATATTCAAGCGAACTGCGCTGAAATCACTTCAAAATTATGCTCGCTCTATATTTAATTTTTTCAGAAGGCTGGATGAAAGATGAACTCATGCCTCCTTTTTTCTCTTCCTTCCCTGCCCATCCTTGCTGCTACGTACACTACTGACTACGCGGAGCTTGGTGAACTAACGGTGTCTTTAACGGGGACTCATAAAACTGCTCGTTTGAGCTGAATGAGCGGTGCTAGGCTGGCTTGTCGTCACAGTATTTGATGCCATACTAGTTAAAGCTGTGAAAACACTGGCAGCTGTTTTAGCAGATTCTCCTATCGTTCGTTTCACTATTGTTAACTTCACAATCTTGTTGACTAAGCTATCTCAATTGTGTTGGCTAAGAGGACGCACTAAGTTTGTCGGTTCAGACAGTAAGCAATTATTGTTCATTTTCCGTCGTAATTTTCGAAAATAGGTGAGAATACGTACCAGGAGGCTGGCATGAAGTGGGCTTTGGCAACTTATCATTTAAACCAGTTCGTTCTAGAAACTGCAAACGACGAATAATCGGATTTCATTCGGCGGATCGGCTCCACCATTATTGACACATTTTTTGACCCAGTTGGTGAAGCATGCAACCCTATCGGTTCAGAAAGCATGCACATTTCTAATTCCCTATAATAGAGTATAATTTTCCCCGTGATCAACAAACAGACATATATTGTAGGTAGTGGATCATAGGGTATGGATTCTAACAGTAGCTGTCAAATTTCATAACTTCTCAAGCTTTCGTGGTTGTATAGATGTGCAACCAGACGTAACACACATATATGCGCACAAGTACGATGGCACCATGACTCGATTTGCAAAATGCAAAACTTACAAAAAGAGCATAAAATTGCGGAAGTGTAAATTCTAATAATTCTTTATGATGTAAAGTATTCGTGGGCAGTAGCTGAGTGGTAGGGCTCCGCTTCATGTGCGGGAAGACTTGGGTTCGATTCCCGGTTGCTTACTCGATGGATCGCCAGTAGGCTGACCACGAGGCGTTCCGAAACTGGTCAAACAGTCATGCGTGGGTATGGTTGTCACCTGCATCGATAAGAGAACCGATGAAATTGTAGCTGCCTTTGCATCCGTTTGCATGGCCTATATTGCATAGCACTGCTTAATTTATTTGTTCATCTTTCATACGTTAGATAATATATTGCCTTAAACGATTGCATAAATTCTAATGAAAACAATTCATGAGCACCAAAATTTTCTTCCGCTACCTGGTTTGAATTAATTGGCGCAGTACCTCAATGGTGGATCCCTCGCCTGGTATGCGAGAAGATCGGTGTTCGACTCCCAGTACTCGACCAGGGGATCGCCAGCACGCAACCCATAACTTGGGGAACGCTGATGGTGCAAAGGTGGGTATCGTGCTCTTTGCTTAAACCAGAGTAAGTTGCAAAACATAGTATTCCGTTTTGAGATACTTTGGTTTTCTGTATATCTATATTCATTGCAGCTCGTATGTTTGTTATATATTTCCGCATTGGTATCAAAAGTACAGCTAAGCTATATTTCATAGAAGCTAAACCGCATAAACATTGCCATGTTTGTTTTCCCAATTGACTGCTCTATCAATGTGAAGTTCAGTTTTTCTTTTTAATGAATAAAACACTTTTTCGAAGAGTTCCGACTAATAATAGTTCTCTTCCTGAACTGTTTCATTCCTCTACTAATTAGCCGACCAACAAGCCAACTTAAACACAATGGAAATATAAGAAAACAGATTAAAAGGTTCAAAAATGCTAATTCAGTCGTTGCCTAAAGAACGATTCAATGAACGGTTTGAGCGGTACGAATATCATAAATCCAGCTATACCCCAAAATTGTTCTGCATAAACTATCAATTAGCGTTTCCGACTTGTTTCTTTAATCCTAACCAAAAAGGCTCAAAGACAAAATCACCATTCAAGTTGAGAGTAAAATGTGAAAAGCATTCGTTATGCTAGCTGAATATGGATAAGCAAAGGTAGGTCATGCGGTTAAATGTGATACAATTAACGCTGTTGCCAAAAAGTGTCGACACAGAACACAGCGTATGGGAAAAGAACAGAATGTATAAGATGGAGAACATAAATGTACAAGCAAAGAAAAGAAATTATAGGTACAGAACAAGATTTCTAATTGTATTTTTTCTGCTAGCGAATATAGCATATACCGACCAATCAGACCCATCGCCCGCGATGTTTTTGTCGAATTTACGATTACTTTCATGCCAGTTTACGGCTTATTTGACACCCATACATTTTAATAGAATGCCTAGATTGTACTGGGAGGTTGTCAGCCAAAAAAGCTCGTATCACCGATGCCGACAAATCACAATTCAGCAAATACCATTATTGCGCTTAACTACTACGGAATAGTGATGCTAGTTTTGAAACGACGGCTTTTAGTTATTGTATATAAGAGGAAGGGGGTGCGGGTAAGGAGGGGGGGAGGACACGCAGTTGACTCATGTAAGAGGTAAAAACTAGAACTGTTAGAACCACATGAAACGCATATCGTCAATGGGCAAATCAGTGATTATGAATGAACCTAATGGATAGATTTCCTGGACTCCTCTACAAAGCACTATTGAAGTCACGATACAGTCGGAGGCATGTTGAGATTGGTATTCGAGTCCAGAACTGAGCAGTTTTGAAGCATTTATTTGGTTGTATATAAAAACTTCACAACATCAGAAATGTCACAACAAGAAAACCTGGTTAGTGAAACGAAAATGAACAAATGCACTTTACCGAAACGCTATGAATTACAACAGCGTGTAGGTCGTGCCATCCCGAATAGAGCTCCCGATAGCTTTTTTTTTTGAACTAATTGACGGGAATGGCTCTGTCAGAGATGAGCTACATTTTACGAGGCCTCGGGAAGGAGGGGCGAGGATCTGAAAAGGGTTCAAAACTACTTTCATGAAAAAAAATGTTCCGTCATATTCCACCAGTCCTATATTATTATATTTCCTTACTTGAACTCCTTGACGGGAATGGCTCTGTCAGAGATGAGCTACTTTTTACGAGGCCTCGGGAAGGAGGGGCGAGGATCTGAAAAGGGTTCAAAACTACTTTCATGAAAAAAAATGTTCCGTCATATTCCACCAGTCCTATATTATTATATTTCCTTACTTCCAGTATGAATTACTTTAATGAATTTACAGGCGACGTGGATGACTGGATGATAGGACGGCACAAAAGAACAAATCAATCTGAATTCAAACTGGCTGCAACATCAAAAATTTGGGTAAACTAAATCCTCCAATCACTGAATGCTCATAGGAAAATCCGCCATATCGATGATAATCCCAACGAAGGAAGGACGATTGATCTGTATATGATAACCTTTTCAAACATCCAGTACCACCTTCTTGGTCAGGTCTTCATCTAGAAGGTACTTCTGTACGGCTGGTCGAAGTTCGTCAATCAAGAACGCACTTGTCTGATGAGCACAACGACCAGTAAACAGGATCGGTTCAGACGCAACTTCAAGCACACGATCACGCACCTCCAAAAATAATATTTCCTAACGGACTGTCATCGGAAAGATGCTGGCAACGTAAATCCAATGTTCGATAATGCCAAATAATCGTGGAATGTGCTTCGAAAATACGGCTCGGCTGAACATGTTATGGTTGAACCTTCATTCCTTTCTACATATAGACGTCCCTTTTTCATATGAATGAAGATCTTGAGCCCTGTTGCTCAACTCAATTTACACGCGCTTTCATTCCATCCCAAAACCGTCCAGGAGAAAGGATGCAAGTGGAGAGGACCACTAGCCTCAACTGTTCTCCCTTATCCCTCCACCCCCCCCCCCCCCGGGC
>JPKZ01000595.1:81717-101482 GCA_000803305.1 Toxocara canis
GCACTGAGTGCATCATAGATCCATGAAAGGCATTCTAAATTGATGTAACAGGTATGAGGTAAACCGAATGCACATTTCCTCGAACCCGGTCCAATGGAATCTTCCAATTTCAACATGATTACCAGAAGTCATTTTCTGTACGCATCAATCCTTCCATCCCCCACCCTCCAAAAAAAGAGTGCATATTGATTTTCAGCAAATCTATTTGAGTGCAAGAAGTAAACTCCGGCTCTTCGGTCCATCTTTTACAATTAAACGAGTGAATCCATCAACATATCAATTATATTTCCATCAAACCTTCAATTATAATATTCAGCAGAAGTTGCATGTCTTCTTGCATCTGGCTTTCATAATGCTCGCAAAAGTACCATCATTACAGAGGTGCGACATGAGGGCACAATTGCTCGCATTGTCTGAGCATCCTCCGCAATCACCGCATGTGAGTTGGCATATCGTACGAACATCCTCCGAATCACAATTGTTCATCTGGCTTGCACAGTTAGTGTCTGTGTCCTCACAGTCGCATAGATTGCATGTCTTCTTACATCTTCGCTGCAGTATTCTGCTATATGGTTGAATGAAACAGTAACTCTCATACATTGCACAGTCTGTAGCAGTGTCTTCGCATCCACTCGGAGCTGGCGTTACTTCTGAAAAATTTGCAAGTTGCACCAAATCAAGTCTGTGATGTGCCAATCTACTTTAAAAACAATTATAATTCTGGTTCCGTTGGCGATTGCCCAGGCGCATTTCACTTAAGTAATTCTCTTCCGGAATGGATTTTAAAGTTTTTTTAAAACTCGACGATGGATTCGGCTTGCAGTTATGTTCGCTTGCTAATGAATACTCTATAAATATGCAAGGGAGATCCATAGTGATAATGAGACGGTCAGAAAAATTAATGCGGAGTTAGAAAATGAGGTACACCGATTTAAAATAAATCTCATGTGACGGGATTGGTGTGCGCATTTTGTTACATTTGGTGAATTAATAATTGAGGAAGTACAAAGAACTGCTTTCATAAACTATGGCACATAACCTTGCACAGGCAAGGTGTAACATGAACACATTGTTGCCTATGCTTACTGGTTACGCCAACTGGTTACGCCAACAAATACGCCAACTGGTTCGACAACTATTCTAGAAAAGAAAAGCTTTTTGGTCTGCGAGTTGGAATTCCCGCAGTTAACAAAATGCTTCTAACCATACCCGCAGTTAATAAAATGATTCCAAGCATTTTAGGCATCTTAGAGCACATATAGCTGATTCGATCGCTCTTTGATAGCCGATGAAATATTTATATGCAAATTCTGTTTTTTTTAAGTCAAAGTCGACTTGTGTGTGACCTTTAGGCCTATTCAAAAACTCATATGCCCTCACACAGGCAACACCAGGGCATACCATGCCTTGAAAGCATAAACGAAGCAGGAGATTCATCAGCAACCTGTGAAGAATATTAAGCTCGTTAAACAGCACCAATTTTTGACGGATACCGCTTTTTTCTTGCATTCACATACAAAGTTTTCAGATGAGCTACAAATTATGCAAACTTGTCTCAGCTTCATACTATTACCTTTTAAACTAATTGCTGCTTGCATACACACAACGCATACAGATAGGCGAACCGTACTATCTTATCTGCGCGAGCGCGCATTGATCTGTGGATATGTGAAGAAATTCGCTAAGTAGTTCATGTACTTTTAATTCTTGAAAACCGATCAAGAAAGACATTTTCCACCGACGATCTTAAGAAATTTGAATAAAGTAATTTCTCGACATCGATCGGTCTCCTTTCACACTAGAATTACGATCCGTTCAGCATTACCGGCTCTTCTCATAGGTCACTGAGTCAGAGGCCGGATCGGTACTAGGTAGACATGGCGATTTCATCATTTCCGAATGCCACTTGGTCTTGCTTTGCCTTTCTAAAACAAGTTTGTCTGTTTGAGATAGCCTTGGTGGACTGAAATTTACCCGGTTCATGATTATAACAGATCTGCTTACCTGGCTTAGCTGGCTGCGTTGTCTGTGGTCCAGGTTTCCCTGGTGTGGCTTGTGTTGTCTGAGCTCCAGGTTGCGCGGGTGTGGTTTGTGCCTCCTGTTTTTGTCTAAACTGAGCGTTATGGGGTTCATGTTTTCCGCGAAATGTAGCCATGAAGAAAACAACCATCCAAACGACGTCATTGTGGAAAATTACGTGATATTGATGCAGCGAAAATGGTCTGCCGGCATTTCGGCATTTTGTTACATTTGGTGAATTAATAATTGAGGAAGTACAAAGAACTGCTTTCATAAACTATGGCACATAACCTTGCATAGGCAAGGTGTAACATGAACACATTGTTGCCTATGCTTGTTGCCAAATACGCCAACTGGTTCGACAACTATTCTAGAAAAGAAAAGTTTTTTTGTCTGCGAGTTGGAATTCCCGCAGTTAACAAAGTGCTTCTAACCATACCCGCAGTTAATAAAATGATTCCAAGCATTTTAGGCATCTTAGAGCACATATAGCTGATTCGATCGCTCTTTGATAGCCGATGAAATATTTATATGCAAATTCTGTTTTTTTTAAGTCAAAGTCGACTTGTGTGTGACCTTTAGGCCTATTCAAAAACTCATATGCCCTCACACAGGCAACACCAGGGCATACCATGCCTTGAAAGCATAAACGAAGCAGGAGATTCATCAGCAACCTGTGAAGAATATTAAGCTCGTTAAACAGCACCAATTTTTGACGGATACCGCTTTTTTCTTGCATTCACATACAAAGTTTTCAGATGAGCTACAAATTATGCAAACTTGTCTCAGCTTCATACTATTACCTTTTAAACTAATTGCTGCTTGCATACACACAACGCATACAGATAGGCGAACCGTACTATCTTATCTGAACGAGCGCGCATTGATCTGTGGATATGTGAAGAAATTCGCTAAGTAGTTCATGTACTTTTAATTCTTGAAAACCGATCAAGAAAGACATTTTCCACCGACGATCTTAAGAAATTTGAATAAAGTAATTTCTCGACATCGATCGGTCTCCTTTCACACTAGAATTACGATCCGTTCAGCATTACCGGCTCTTCTCATAGGTCACTGAGTCAGAGGCCGGATCGGTACTAGGTAGACATGGCGATTTCATCATTTCCGAATGCCACTTGGTCTTGCTTTGCCTTTCTAAAACAAGTTTGTCTGTTTGAGATAGCCTTGGTGGACTGAAATTTACCCGGTTCATGATTATAACAGATCTGCTTACCTGGCTTAGCTGGCTGCGTTGTCTGTGGTCCAGGTTTCCCTGGTGTGGCTTGTGTTGTCTGAGCTCCAGGTTGCGCGGGTGTGGTTTGTGCCTCCTGTTTTTGTCTAAACTGAGCGTTATGGGGTTCATGTTTTCCGCGAAATGTAGCCATGAAGAAAACAACCATCCAAACGACGTCATTGTGGGAAATTACGTGATATTGATGCAGCGAAAATGGTCTGCCGGCATTTCGGCACATAGGGCTGTCATCGGACACGGCATTGCGCACTTTAATTCCCATTTCGGGCAAATGTAACTACTATGGCCATCCAGATTATCAATTGATGCAAATAGCAGTGCAGTTGACTGGCAAAGGGAGGAAGGGGAAACGTATGACTTCGAGGGGTTTGCTAGTCTTGCCCTGGTCACCTGAACGTTTCTCCCACTAACGCAGGAATGCACATCAACGGCCATTCTCTCTGTGTTGAGCGGACAAAGGCTGAAGCATTCCGAGTCAGTGTGCATTTCAAGAAGTATTTGCATTCATACTGCTTTGCCGCCTTCCCTTCGCATCCGGCAATACAAATTCTTACATCAGGTGAGGCAGAACCCTCACCGATCACGCTCAATCAAGGTAATTACAAAAGCTTTAGGGCAAGATAGGGAAGTTTCTCCAACAAGGACGTTCTCAGAAATGGTCGTACGCAAAGCGGGAAGGTAGCTTCATTACTCGCTCCCTTTCACAAGCGCTGATCTGTTCGGCAGTGAAACCACTCAACCAAATACAACAGCAAGCTTCAGGCGGGCAAAAATATTGGTACTCGTTGCTTTCGTCGAGTTTTAGCCTTGCCCAGCATGCATCGAACATGCTGCGGATGCACGATCCTCCGCACCTCGCACCTGCGAAGCAGATAGCGATTGCCGCGATAATCCTTAGAACAGAACGACAATCACAACGAACTATTATCGTCAATCAGTATATCGCCTAATGATTGTTTTAGTAACCGAAAGCTACGAAATGAATGGATATCGATGACTTTTATGCAGCTAGCACATATGGCGAGCAGCGACGTATGGTATGTTAAAATAAAGCTGAATGTATAACCTAATGATTTCAAATCATCGTTGCAGGACTCATTCAAATTCAAAAACTGCCCGAGAAACTCGGATAGTCAAAATTTACATGCAGAGTTTACTGGTGACATTACACTTCGATTCTGGGTAGGTTGTGCATTCCGAGTCAGCAGTGCAACCATTACCCGGCTGGAAGATTACCGCGCCCTCCATATTACCCCTAAAAATGGCTCAAGTAGACATCACCTATATTATAGCCAATCTCAGAATCGGAAGTGCACGTTGTCTTGGTTCTTTTGATTTCACCTCTGTCAAATTGCCCAAATGTGCGTTCGTCGTACCTCGCAGAGAACCATAAGGGAAACCACCGAGATGAAGTTTGATAGGAATCGCGGACCCGTCGCGCCAGCGGCGTTCAAATTTTGGTTCGATTCGTCATCTACTCGTCGATTTCGTAATCGAAATGAAAAAAGCAATCTTATCCATATGAGGACGTTTATGAGATAAGGTTGGTTCTTTAGAAGAATACAACAGGTATCTTAAGTGCTGTTTGCGTCATCGGCATGGCTCTAGCAGCATCCCCTGTTTACGACAGTAGAGAGTTCTGCAACTGTTACGTCTTCAGAAGGGATCCGATTCCTCCGTAACCTACATTTGATGTTTTGAACAGCGTTTACCTTTGCCGGGTAGCCCATACTTAATATTTTTTATTCGCCTCTGATGCATTTCACCGCTAACAGTGCCAACACGTTGCATAACGCCGCCGCCGTCATACTTCCACTTGCTTCCTTCCACTCTATCACACCACGTGGTCTTATCGAACTTAAATATCCCCAAGAACTTGATTGTTCTCAACCTTTTTCCCCGCTTTCAATATTCCTTGCCATCCGACGAAATATTTATCGAGCTCCAGGAGACCATTTAGTTAGAAGTTGGGTAGCTGCGCACAATGAGTGCTTCATTGGCACAGATTTCTTGAACATATTTAAGGAACAGCCTAAGATTCTAGATGGCCTGCCATTGCAAACGGCACAATGAATTAAACTATAAGACCTGGTCGACGCATGTTTAAGCAAAAAAGATACTGTTTAAAATGACTAGTATTCAGGAATAACTCACGCTATAACGTAATTGCAGGTGACTTTGATAAATGCCGAGCCGCCCGAACCGCAATTGGCAAGTCCGCATCCGACCTTCGTTGTTGCTCCCCATGCCAGCTACAAATTCGCTTTTTTTTGACGGGACATAAATTTCAGGTACTGCATAAGTTAACCGAAAATCTGCTCCACTTTCCTATCTTTACCTGTGCCACCTCTTTACCCTCTATGGATCACCCATCGTAAATGGCGAAACTAGTGGAACACCCTCCTGCCTTCCTCAGTAAATTAAGTGGAGCGGTGCGGTTCACTTACGATTTGGATATTCCTTCATCGTTTTTTTCTTCAATTGAAAGATGACGAACGTTAGCAGCTCATTTGCTTCCGTATTTTCTCCGTTTTGTATTTTTTTATGCCTTCGTTGTTGTTGGACGTCACGACGATACATGTTGACTAAACACCATTCACCCCTTTGTTGGCCATACATACTGCACGCAGTCAGGATGGCACGATCTACCAGTTCAGGCAACTTGGCTCAAGGTAGTCAAAGTAAAGTTTTTTCAAAAACGCGTCGAAGTGAAAGATATGGCTGCCCACCAGTCAAGCGCTGTGATCCATTATCTGGCTCAGTTGGCCTTGTATAGGCCAACTTCCACTTTACTCTTGTGGGTTATCCCATATGATTAAAAAACCACAAAGTAGATTATCATCGGTTGCAAAATTTGTTCATATATAGTATTTTTATTCATTTGTTAAAATGAATCGCTAATTACTCGCATACGAATAAAATTCGGGATCGATTTAGAAATGAATTTGGAACTTTGATAGAAATTTTTGCACTCAAATGCTTTCCTACCAAAGAATGAAGCCTCTTCAGCTCACATACGATGATAAATCGCTCTGTCTTTTCTGCTTCTGCGACTAATCATAACGTTCGTGTTCAGAGAGAGAGGAACGCACGGAGCTTCCGACGATTAGAAGCATGCATTAATTCTAGTAATAATTTCTTTTCCTTTACCTGAGACCAGTGCCCAGCAACTGCGAAAACATCATCGTTGAAATCCATGTTGGGATTCCCACTGGCGTCGTAATTTTGCAATTCTGACCACCAATCTTCGACGGCTGCCACTCCTCCTTTCTCTGAAACGAAAAAAACAATTGGATAAGGATCACGGTTGGAGGAATTTTAGCCTCCTTCTCAAATTGTCACAGACAATTTGGAGGACACCAGAAACCGCGAAAACAGATTTGCCCTTCTCGGATCAAAAAAAACTTCTTGCCCAAATATCATTTGGGAAAAAATTTGGAAAATATTCCCCAGATATGAGCCAAATATTATTTGGGAAAGGGCAAATATAGAAATGGTTCTACTAGTTTCACAATATCCAAGAAATTAAAAAACAATTTTTCGGCATGCATAAAAGTTCGTTTCCGGCTGATCACTATGCGGCTATGCTGGTGATGCATTGTGTGGAAGTGGTATGAAGAGATTTGCTGAAGCAATCGGAATTGATCCCCATCCTGCGGCAAACTTTCCCACAATTATTTCATTCGCTGTCTAGATTTTTCGGCTTTCTTTGATTCACCACAGTTTGAAATCCTTAGATCAGTAGAACACACTCGACCAAATTTCACTGCCAGTCCTATTTTCCAGTCGACTATGCTTAGCATCGTCTATGTAATAGCTTAGGAACTTTGTCTGCTACGTCATACTAATTTGGCAGTTGTTCTTCTTTCAGATAGGGTAGATTCCGAGTGTCACAAGGATTGCTCGGACCGTAAAATCAGGAAGACATGTACATTTTCTAAGGCAAACTCTTCAAAAATCCTGGAATTTGTAGCTCACTGCACCCTGTTATCACTCGAGTGAGCGAATCGAAGGCTGCCAATAACGTTGTCGCGCTCATCCATCGAGTGCAAATACACAAATACCCTATTCACACCTATAGATGGCACATGTTCACAGTTGCAGCCAAATACCCCATTCACAGCTACACATGGCACAGTTCAAAGTTGCAGCCGAAGATATACACAAATACCCCATTCACGGCTACATAAGGCACATGTCCAAAGCTGAAGCCGAAGATGCAAACAAACCCCAACACATGGAATTCCTACAAATCGCTGTCACTCACTTTCCAAGAACCAACAGATGATTCGCCCCTCGTTCAAAGGACCGACCGACATCCGTCCTTGTGATAAACAATCCCCCCTCTTTGGTGCGCACTGTATATAAGCAAGTGATTTTGAGCATAAACGACTTGTTATTCTGAGCTTGCTGTTTGCAGCACTTACTCCAGTTCTGTCGCTCCCAGCTCACTCTGCTTCTACACTCCCATTCCCAACGATTCTACATTCCCCGAGCTAAGGAGCTCTACAAACGTGCAGTTTCACGTTGACGATTACCTATCACGTTTTTTATGGTTGAACGGACAACTAGATGAGTGCAATTAGCTACGAGTGACCAAACAGATGCACGAACAGAATGAACGCATAATGGCGCTTTCGCGAGGGTAAGTGCAATGGAAAGCACACACTGATATCCTCCTCCCCCTCCCCCCCCCCTCCACCGTTTTCAGTCTTCGGAATTTGATGAAGTTTGCACCACTTGCGGAAAAAGTTTTCAACTTAGCAAACTTCAAAGCTGATTTACCCAACAATATCCCCCGAAATGATGGGTAAATGTGCGTCAGAGTCTGTTGAGCACAAATAACCTAAAGCTGCTGAATTAGGCAACCATCAAGCTTTTACTGAGCGAAATATGCTGAACATACCGAAATTTTTACGCTTATATACAATTTTTCTTTAAAATTTCCACAGCAATTCCCAGTTCTCTTTTATTTTCGCCGTTCCTGGACGATAGAGTGGAAAGAGGAGGCAGGAGAAACATTGAAAAATTGACCATTATATGACCGAAAATATCAGAATGCTATACCATCTCCAGCGTTCATTGACGGACAGAACCGACTCATTTGACATGTTACAAGGAGGTCATCCGCCCAGGAAAAATGCAATTTACCGTGCCAGCCCTAAGAGGCTTTGATTACAATGTTATTTTATAGTTATATTACGAGAAGGCATGAAAACGACGGCAAAAGAAACGGGATGAGAATGATGACACTCTCATGCTTTTCATGGTCGCTCTCACAAATGGTGCATTTTACGATGTGATCCTGCAGTTTATCCATTGTTCATTCCCTCTTACTCTTTCAAACATTACCACGCAAATAATCGAATTGGGTCGCAAATAAGCTTGATTACTTCCAATCGCAAACCTTAAACTATGAAGTTGTAAATTGCGCTGTTGAACATGCTGAATGTGTACTTGGGCCAAAACACTTTGTTGTAAAGAGTCATTCCGACATACCGTTCCGGTGAGACATCAAACTTCTGAACGTTAGCCACCTTACCACTTACCCTTGTATCGTAAAATCAAACAGTAACATACCGGGAGATAATGGGCTTGACTGGAAAATGTTCTCCCCCATATTTTTAGTGCCTGAGTGCTTAAATTCGCAGTTGTTCGACCAATCCTGTGCGTGCTTCTCGAGATCGCAACCCCATACCCGCAATATGTTCGCGATCTGTTTACGACTGGAACTGGGAACAATACAAATATATCTCAAAGATGAAAAGGTTTTAAAACCTATATGAATAAGAGTAAGCGCAGCTATTTTATTCGACCCACTTCGTATTGCATAACCACACACGCACTACGGAGCAATATTTGCAGGGCACTGAATGTCGTTCACTATTGGTACAAGCCCCAAAAAAAACACCTCTCAGCAAAGGCTGAGTAATTTCGATTCAGAGGAATTTCCACCTTTTCCTCGCTTCCTTGCATCTTTCAAACTATCAATGACTTTAGGAGCAAAAATGTTTCTAGCTTTTTCAGTGTTTTCTGCATTTCTTTTTTCATCATATCCGGCATTTCTAAAATTATTTTAGTATGTTAAGTCGCAAGAGAAATTGTATCAACTGATTTCTCCATTGCTGGCGCTGGATATCCTAACAGGTACTGTGCTGCGTGGGGTCACAGATACCGCATACCGATGATGTTCATAACTGTTCCACACCTCGTCGAAAAATACCTTAATCAGTAGAGGCTCATCGTGTTGCTCTGAGAGTATGCCCCTCCCAAGACCCCATCTGATTACTGTTAGATCAATGGTGTACTCACTTTCAAACACCTGATTGTCATTACCACGCGAATATGGGCAATGACTACACTGTATCATCCTCATTACTGTTCAATGCAGTTGGTCACGTATTGTATTTCGTTGGGATCGACTGAAACAGGGAGGATACTGAAGACTTCGTCAGGCGGTCGTTCAGTTGTCATTTCTCTAGAAAACTTCTACTAAAGTTGCCGCTCAATCAGGAGTATCTATGTGCGCGTTTTTTGCGATTGAAACCTGAAAAGGTGATCTTTGGACGATTCTTGTGAAAATCCAGTACCCTCAAGTTCTATAAATTTTTTTTTTGATTCCTCTGCAAAGGATATCGAAGAATGCGGTAACTGTTACCAGTTCGTAGATATTCTTTCCACTCGTCAAATCTTTTCCACCTTTATACTTCGCCGTCCCATGGGTGAGCGTAGCTCGGTACTCATTGTGTTTCGCCAGAACTGCCGCACGGCTCGTCGCATCAAACACAGGATTCGCAACGTTGGGACACTCGATACCGCTTGCTGAATATGGTACAAACCATTCAATATGTACGTCCTGCGAGATTAGAGGACAGTTTGCTAACATAAAATTTGTAAGCCAGGCCACACTACTCGGCTTTCTCATGCGTGGTCTTGCATGCCCTACTAATTCTTTTTAAATGCAACCCAACCACAGTACGCCCTCATGCTCCAGATGCGCTTACCGGCGATATCATTTCTAGACTTCCTACACTTCGAATTCCCTTCTACTGGTCTCCCCACCGGCATCCCCATTGATCCTTCAATCCTCTAGTCCTCATGATCTTCATACCATATCTGTGACGTTTGCAAAGTCGAAAACGCCTAATGATTCTGTCATAAGAAAGACAGGACTTACCGAAACTGGTTGTCGCGACAAAAAGAACAGCTATCAGGAGCATATTCGTAATGCGCAATTGATCTGGTATTCTACATTTATGGTCCTTTTTATAGTGCCATCTGTTGGTGATTGTTTCCCTAGTATTCGATAAGCATATCAAATATGTGCACAAAAAGTTAAGGTTGAACAGCTGCATATTGTTATTCTCATCTTGATAAAGGATCTTTCAACTCAAGTACGCTCACTGCTTTGCATTCAATCAAAAATTCAACGAGGTTATTCAAAGAAATTGCACATTACGCTTACCCATAAATTCAAATACATCTCTGCGAAAGCAAACCTCCTTTAGATCGCGCATCAAAATATCGAAATTAACTCATGAAAGCGCAATTGCATTTGGCGCATATTTACGAAAGCAATAAGCTCACGATATTCTCAATCTATCATTTCGTTGGTGTCGCTTCTCATGCTTATTGACGACGCTTTCTGTTTTTTCAGCTGTATAAGGGCGAAAGAAAATGGTGATGAGAGAGTCATGAAAACACTTCATTTCCAAACATTCGTTGAAGGGGAAGCACAGTTGTGTGAGTTAGTGGCAGTTGCATCCGTCTAAACGCACCCGAGATGTTGAATAAAAGTTTCGAAGGGAAATATGTGAGGAACACAGTCCCCTCGCCATAATCACTACGGTATGCAAAGATTGGCCCATAGAGCTTTAACGCCCAAGCTTGTAAAGCATAACATACGACCGAAAAGATTAAGAACTGCCGAGCAGAATTTAGGTAGCCAACGTGCTCATGAATAAACTCATGAATCCTTATGCTTTGATCTGCTTGCAATGACCACTTCCCCTCTCCTTTAGAGTGCCATGATCTCAGCATTCATTCTTTACATGTCTTGCAAGGTCGACGGCAACTTTTCAGTACGCTGTTAGGATCTTCAGACTATTCCGAATAGTAGAAAGCATATTATTTGTTTTTCAATGAAGCAATGCTACTGTCGCGAAGATTCGCGAAGAAAGTTGAAATATCGCGAAAGGGGCTCGAGTTCAGTATGGGCAGTTGGCGCCGATGAGCTGGGGGCCAAGCCAACGAAAAATTTCGTCATATCTTTCGTCACCGCTTCGGAGAGGCGACATGGCTGGCTTAGTCACTGTCTGTTGGGGCTAGACTAGAGGACGTAGGGACCGGTACAGAGATGTAGTTTATTGTTGTTTTATGCATCGCTTCACTTTTGTTATTGTTTTTGTTGATAACGAGGTATTCGTATTACCGACTTTGTTATGATGTTGCTCGCCATCACATCGCGTAACGAGTAGGTTTAATCACCGAAGTTTGAGGTCCGACGACAGGCGAGGCCACAGTAGCAAGCGAAGGATAAACTTGGGGCGAGAAGAAACTTTGGATAGAAGTAATGGGAACAAGCGGACGAGCTCATCATGAGGCCGCTTGTTCCCATTACTTCTATCCAAAGTTTCTTCTCGCCCAGGCCGCTTGTTTTGTTCAGATTTCGCATTCCCTTTCGAGCCCTTTGTTGCAAGAATTACGCTTCCATCGTTCAAAAGGAAAATTATTTTTTCTACTACAGTTCGCTCCCTTTCATAAGCGCTGATGTGTTCGGCAAGGAGACCACTCAATCAAAAACAACAGCAAACTTCAGTTGGAGAAAAAGATTGGTACTCGTTGCTTTCATCAAGTTCTAACCTTGCCCGATATGCACCGAACATGCTGCGGATGCACGCTTCTCCGCAACCTCGCACCTGCGAAGCAGATAGCGATTGCCGCGATAATCCTTAGCACAGAACGGCAATCACAACGAACTATTATCGTCAGTCAGTATATCGCCTAATGACTGTTTCACTAACCGAAAGCTGGGAAATGAATGGGCATCGATCAATTTTTATGTAGCTGGTACATATGACGAGCAACGATGTATGGTTTTTTAAAATAAATTTGCACGCATATCCTAATGATTCCCAATCATCGTTGGAGGAGTCATTCAAATTCAAAAACTGCCCGAGAAACTGGGGTGGTCAAAACTTACATGCAGAGTTTACTGGTGACATTACACTTCGATTCCGGGTAGGTTGTGCACTACGAGTCAGCACTTCAACCGTTACCCAGCTGGAAGATTACCGCGCCCTGCATATTGCACCTAAAAATGGCTCAAGTAGACCTCATCTGTATTATGGCGAATCTCACAGTCGGAAGACTTCGTTGACTTGCTGGATTCATTGCACCTCTGTCAAAGTGCTTCAGTGTTCGTTTGTGGTACCTCGCAGAGAACTGTAAGGGAAACCATGCCTGATGAAATTTGATAGGAATCGTCGACCTATCGCACGGGCGGGGTTCAAATTTTGGTTCGATTCGCCATCCCGTCATCGATTTCGTAATCGAAATTGAAAAAGCAATCTTATTCATATGAGGACCTTCATGAGATAAGGTTGCTTCTTTGGAACAATACAACAGCTATCTTAAGTGCTATTTGCGTTATCGGCATGGCTTTCGCAGCATCCCCCGTTTACGACAGTAGGGAGTTCTGCATCCGTTACGTCTTCAGAAGAGATTCGATTCCTCCGTAACCTACATTTGATGTTTTGAAAATCGTTAGCCTTTACGGGGTAGCCGATGCGTAATATTTTTTATTCGCCTCTGATGGATTTCACCGTTGGCAGTGCTAACACGTTGCATAACGCCGCCGCATTCTTACATTCACTTGCTTCCTCCCTCAACTTCCGCCTCCAATATTCTTGGCCATCAGGATATTCCGCAGTATTTAATGAGCTCCAGGAAATCATTTAATCAAAAGTTGGGTAGCTGCGCACAATGCGTGCATCATTGGCACAGATTTCCTGAACATATTTAAGGAACAGCCTAAGATTCTAGATCGGCCGTCATTGCAAACGGCACGATGAAATAAATTATACGATATGGTCCGTGTTTGGTTAGGTAAAGAGAGAGTGCTTGAAAAGATTAGTTTTCAGAAACACCTCACGGAATAACGTAATTGCAGGTGACTTTGATAAATACCGAGCCGCCCGAACCGCAGTTGGCAAGTCCGCATCCGACCTTCGTTGTTGCTCGCCATGCCAGCTATAAACTCGCTTTTTTAAAACAGCTGGTAAATCCACGTTTTGCATAAGTTAACCGAAAGACTGCTTCACGTTCCTATCGGTACCTGCGAAGCATTAGGAAAATTCCCAAAGTTATTGTCACTTTTTGCCTATCTCTCTTCGTGCTTCCTCTCGTTTACTACATTGTTCTAGCCTAGACTGGATATAAGGCATCCTAGGACTAACGGTGACAGTCTTGTCTTTTTGCTTGTGAGTACTTTTCGGAGCATTTGAAAACTGGAATTGGCGCCCCGAAATGACGCGAAGTTGTTAGCGGCGCAGTTGCACTCTCTGTTTTCCTCACGCTTTCCACATCTCTCCCCTTTCGTTGAACTTTCGTCTGCTGTGAACATCGGCAGTTGTGTTCTTTACAATGTTCTGTCGCCCTTGGGTTCTAAGATTTCTCACAATCACTGACACCGTTCGTCCAGTGCACTGTATTTGTGACTCTTTATGTCTGAGGTGTCGAACAGCGATGTCGCAAAGAGCCAACGACGTCACGAGATTACAGTAAGACTACTCTTGATATCACCAGACTATCATAATTTTAACTTCAGATCTTTCAAGGAGCAATCAGAACTTATCGACTGGACAGAACCAACTCTAAAATGCAGTGTGATGATGTAAACGCAGCGAAAGAAATCTTCTCTAGAGAACTACTGCAATCTTATAGCTCGGTCGCTCCTATTGTAGTGAAGGAAAATGGAAAACATAAAAAACTTCCAAATGAAATAGTAGCGTGGATCAGAGAAAGAAACAAGTTGTTGAAGTTAACGTACCGCCTTCCAGAGAGCAAACAGAACAGAAATGAATTCCACAAGATCAGCAGTTTTGTTAGGAGTTAACTGAGACGATATCGGATGCAAAAATAGACGCGTATAGCTTCAGAAATCCAGAAGGAGTCAAAATCAACGTGGAAATGGTTTAACAGACTACTTGGCCGTAATAACGAAAACGACAGAGGCAATTTTTCCTCTGAAATTTTGAATAACTCATCACTCCCAAACCTTGGTCCGTAGTCGACCGAACACCATGTCGCGACTGTAACAAAAATATTGAAATACCAGCTAAGGTCGCTGGGCTGCGATCACATGTACAAATGCTTAAGTCGTCTTAACTCGAATGCAGCACCGGGACTTGATTCTTTTACCAGCCAACAGTTAAACCTGGGGAAGCACAACATCATTCCGAAACTGTGTACTTTGCTCAAGCGAATCATTGCCACAGGTATCATCCCGTCTAGCTGGAAAAAAAAATCATAACAATTTACCACGGTGCAAGGGACAAAACGGACCCGTCGAGTTACAGACCAATCACAACCTTGCCTTGTTTGTCGAAATTCTTCGAGCTGTGCATATACGACCAGTTATACACTGTCATTAATGAAAAGCTTCGTGACTTCCAACATGCCATTCGTCGTAACCATTCCGTGACTACAGCTCACTCAGAGATTAGTGATTTTGTTTAAAACACTTTAGATAACTAAAAACTGCTTGCTTGCTTAGTACAATTACATATTGCTAAAGCCTACGATAGCGTCAATCCGAAACTTCTTTTACAAAAGCTTATCAACGATCTTGTAGAGCTCCTTAGCTCGGGGAATGTAGAAACGTTGGGAATGGGGGTGTCGAAGCAGAGTAAGCTGTGAACGACAGTACTGGAGTAAATGATGAAAACAGCAAACTCTGAATAACAAGTCGTTTATGCTCAAAATCACTTGCTTATATACAGTGCGCACCAAAGAGGGGGGATTGTTTATCACAAGGGCGGATGTCGGTCGGTCCTTTGAACGAGGGGCGGATCATCTGTCGGTCCTTTGTATGAGGGGCGAATCGTCGGTTGGTCCTTTGAAGGTGAGTGACAGCGATTTTTAGGAATTCCATGTGTTGGGGTTTGTTTACATTTCCAGCTCCAGCTTTGGACATGTGCCTTATGTAGCCGTGAATGGGGTATTTGTGTATATCTTTGGCTGCAGCTTTGAACTGTCCCATGTGCAGCTGTGAATGGGCTATTTGTGTATATCTTCGGCTGCAACTGTGAACATGTGCCATTTGTAGCTGAGAGTAGGATATTTGTGTTTTTGCACTCGATGGATGAGTGCGACAGATCTCAATCGCAAAAGTGCGCTGAAAGAACTGTTCAAATACTTCTTATATGGACGTCAGGTAGCAACATTCGCCAACGATGTTCTCTCTAACTTTGGCGTTGTTGAAATCGGAATTCCTCAATTTGGAGTCCTCCCACCACTTCCATTTCCTTTTTTATGTCTGATCTCAAATCACTCAACCAAGAAGGAAATGTGGTAATGTATGCGGATGACACCCAGCTATTGTACTCGTGCCACCCACATGAATTTGACGAGGTGCAGGCAGCAGTAAAAAACGACCTAAATGAGGCCAACGAATATTTGGCCTCTATACAAGTGAAGACTCCACCAAAAAAAACTCGCTATCGCTGAGAACTTAGAAGCCGATCTTCTTAGTGATGTTAGAAGTTGGGAACTGGTCTACGACGAAAACATGTCTTTCCGAGACCACTTCGAAAAGCTGGCCATAAGCTGCTCTACTGTGCTTTTCAACCTGAGAACGTTACGCCCATATTTACCAACTGACATTGCTGTCCTCTTGGTTGAATGCTTTGTGATATCGAGAATCAGAATATTCTCTGAGATAACAGGAATTGCGGCTAAGAAAGAGCTCAATCTTATTCAAAATATAATCAATAATGTCATTCGAGTAATTTGCAAGCAACGCAAATTCGATCAAATCAAGCCGTTCTGTGAACGCGTCAAATGTGGCGAAATATGAAAGTTACTCGACAGTACTTTTCAAGCAGTTGCTCATAAAGCAGCAGAAGGGCGCAACAGTAACGACCTTCAGAACTCCATCCAAAAACGCACGCACAACAGAACAAGGAAAGAATATTATGTGAATGAACAATGAAATACCAATATTGTTGGCAGAGGAGATTTAGGCATAGCGCAAGAACTTTCCTAAACCGCACCTGATGATTCGTTTGTATTGTTCGTCCCGTGGACTTGCCACTGCGTTTGGTCATATTTGTTTCTTCCTTGCGCCATCTTTGTTATGTTCGACCACTCACTCATATTGTCACGAATGAATTTGGTAAGCGCGTTGGAGGTATACCATGCCTATCGTGCCGGATGAGAAAGTGAACAATAAACAATAAACAACAAATAACAACAACCGATGTGTAGTGGAAATGTTCTGTGAACATTCGGGGCAGTTAATAAATGAATTTGTGGAGACGGCTGCTCTGATGAGTGGAGCTACTAAAGCGCTTGTCTTGCCGTCACGCTGTCGCGCACTCAAAAACAACCTACCATATACGGGACGAGGCCCCAATGTCGCTACATGAAGAAGATAAAAAATCAAAGACGCACTCGATGCATCCGCGTTCGGATGTGGTTTGTCAAACATTTCAGATTTTCTATAACGCTCTCCATCCATTCTCGAAAAGCTTCCGTCCGCATCTTTGCGGAAAACGTTCCTACGTCCTCCGGGATCGCATTCAGTCAGGTGCCTATATCGAATTTTACTATGAGCAGCAGGCTGCATTGTTTCAGCTGTATTCATCTTAGGTACTTTTTCTGCAACTCCAAAGTTAGTAGCTCGTGCCGAATGTTCGTTCATGAGCACTTTGGCTACCTGCTTGACAATTCTTAATCCTCGCGGTTGTGTGTTTTGCTTCACAAGTTCGGGCGTTACAGCTCCATGCGCAGATCTTTGCACACCGTAGTCATTGTGGCGAGGAGACTCTGTTCCCCCCACATTTCCCTTCGAAACTTTCATTCAATCTGTTCGGTAAGCTTAGACGGTTGCAACTGCCGCCATCTCACACAACTCTGCTTCCCCTTCAACGAATGCTTGAAAATGAAGTGTTCTCATGATTCTCTCATCAATATTTTCTTCCTCCCTTATACAGCTGAAAAAACAGAAACCGTCGTCAATGAGCATGAGAAGCGATACCAACGAAGTGATAGGTTGGGAATATTGTAAGCTTATTGCTTTCGTAAATATGCGCCAAATGCAGAGGGACTGTGATTGATCAGCTGAACAATAGCACCGTGAGGTAACCATATCTTGCGTAGTCGAGATCGTCAAGAAATTGGCACAAGTTCAGATCCCTTCAATGATTTCTGTTTCAGTGTAAACAACTTCAGGCACCTGTAGAGTCGTACGGTTCACGGTCAACGGCGCAAATGATGTTTTCAAAAATAAGCGAAACACTGCAAAATCTTATTGATTCATCGACCTTCCTGGCAATTCAGATTACTTTCCAGTATGTTTATTTCGCGCTTCCTCAGTTTGATATCTCGGATAATTTACAGCAAGAAATGATTATTTGGGCAGTACCGTAAATCTTTGCTTATTCAAGCTGAGTGTTTGGACAAGACGATCTATTCAAAAGATTCTGTAAGATGCCATACATTTCAGTGAGAATCGAAACGAATGTTGAGTTGGATGCACTTTCCGCTGCCTTTCCTATACATATGGCCGTGCTTACCGCGCATCATTAAAAATTTATGAAATTAAAAAGGCATGTTAACCATAATTAACAAGTATGTGAAGATGCGCTCGTTGACAGCGGGAGTTTCTTCGTTTCCCTAGAAAGATTTTCCTTACTATGACATTGAATAAAACAACCAAGGAGAGAGAAACGCCTCCCAGTTTCGCTGATACCCGTGGGACATATGCGTCGTTGTACCTTGAAAATATGACCGCAGTTTAGAGATTTCATGGCTGCATCACCAGCGTCCAGTTCAGTGACCTTTCGCAAGCACCTTACTATTGCTCGAACACTGTTCTTCGGGCGTGATGAAGCTATTGTGTCGTTCATTGAAGGGCGCTCATCATGCGTTTCTTTCGTCAGTTTGTGCACGCGTTCATCGAATTACAGTCTAGGTGTGAAGTTGTGTTACACATTCAAAGCCAGTGTTCGGTGAAGAGTTCAGTTGAACTATAGGGTAAAATTTCTTCAAAGTTCCAGTCATTTCATCTTGCTTTTAACTTTTCGTTTTTTGCGCTTTCATGAGTTAATTTCGATATTTTGATGCGCGATCTAAAGGACGTTTGCTTTCGAAGAGATGTATTTGAATTTATGGGTAAACGCAAAGTGCAATTTCTTTGAATAACCTCGTTGAATCTTTTACCGAATGGTAAGTTCATGAGCGTACATGAGTTGAAAAACGTCCTTTGTCAAGCTCAGAATAATAATATCCAGCTGTTCAAACTTCGACAACCAACCGTTTTGAGCATATGTTTGATGTTCTTACTGCTCGCTAGGAAAACAATCACCCACAGATGGCACTATAAAAGGTGTGATAAACTCACCGATATCAAATCATTTGCGCATTATGAATATGCTCCTGTTAGCAGTTCTGCTTCTCGCTACAACCAGTATCGGTATGTGATTTCCTTCCTATGGCACTATCATTAGGCGTTTCGAACTTTGCAAACGTCAAGGACATCGCACGAAGATGATGAATGCTGGAGGTTTGAAGGATCATTGGGGAATCGGTTGCGGAAACCAAAAGAAGGGAGCTCGAGGTATATTAAGTCTACAAGTAATATCGCCGATAAACGCATCTGGAGCATTAGAGCGTACTGTGGTTGGATCGCATTTAAAAAAATTAGTAGGGCATGCAAGACCACGCATGAGAAAGCCGAGTATTGTGACCTGGCTTATAAATTTTATGTTAGCAAAATGTCCTCTAATCTCGTAGGACGTACATATTGACTGGTTTGTACCATATTCAGCAAGCGGTATCGAGTGTCCCAACGTTGCGAATCCTGTGTTTGATGCGACGAGCCGTGCGGCAGTTCTGGCGAAACACAATGAGTACCGAGCTATGCTCACCCATGGAACGGCGCAGTATAAAGGTGGACATAATTTGAAGAGCGGAAAGAACATCTACGAATTGGTAATAGTTCCCGCATCCTTCACTACCTTTTGCAATCAAAAAAAATCAAAATGAAAAAGAAAATGCAGAACTTAACGCTACTGAATTTTCAAAGGAGTCCTTCAAGACCATCTTTTCAGGCTTCCATTACAAAATATACCCGTATAGATACGAGTTGCTCAGCGGTAGCTTTAGTAGAAGTATTCTAGAGAAAGGACGACCGAATAATTTAGAACACTCTGTGAGAAAGTCTTCAGCTTCCCCCCCCCCCCCCCCCCCCCCCCCCCCCCCCCCCCCCCC
>JPKZ01000595.1:111391-137832 GCA_000803305.1 Toxocara canis
CACATGTTCACAGTTGCAGCCAAATACCCCATTCACAGCTACACACGGCACAGTTCAAAGCTGCAGCCGAAGATATACACAAATATCCCATTCACGGCTGCATAAGGCACATGTCCAAAGCTGGAGCTGGAAATGTAAACAAACCCCAACACATGGAATTCCTACAAATCGCTGTCACTCACCTTCAAAGGACCAACCGACGATTCGCCCCTCATACAAAGGACCGACAGATGATCCGCCCCTCGTTCAAAGGACCGACCGACATCCGCCCTTGTGATAAACAATCCCCCCTCTTTGGTGCGCACTGTATATAAGCAAGTGATTTTGAGCATAAACGACTTGTTATTCAGAGTTTGCTGTTTTCATCATTTACTCCAGTACTGTCGTTCACAGCTTACTCTGCTTCGACACCCCCATTCCCAACGTTTCTACATTCCCCGAGCTAAGGAGCTCTACAAGATCGTTGATAAGCTTTTGTAAAAGAAGTTTCGGATTGACGCTATCGTAGGCTTTAGCAATATGTAATTGTACTAAGCAAGCAAGCAGTTTTTAGTTATCTAAAGTGTTTTAAACAAAATCACTAATCTCTGAGTGAGCTGTAGTCACGGAATGGTTACGACGAATGGCATGTTGGAAGTCACGAAGCTTTTCATTAATGACAGTGTATAACTGGTCGTATATGCACAGCTCGAAGAATTTCGACAAACAAGGCAAGGTTGTGATTGGTCTGTAACTCGACGGGTCCGTTTTGTCCCTTGCACCGTGGTAAATTGTTATGATTTTTTTTTCCAGCTAGACGGGATGATACCTGTGGCAATGATTCGCTTGAGCAAAGTACACAGTTTCGGAATGATGTTGTGCTTCCCCAGGTTTAACTGTTGGCTGGTAAAAGAATCAAGTCCCGGTGCTGCATTCGAGTTAAGACGACTTAAGCATTTGTACATGTGATAGCAGCCCAGCGACCTTAGCTGGTATTTCAATATTTTTGTTACAGTCGCGACATGGTGTTCGGTCGACTACGGACCAAGGTTTGGGAGTGATGAGTTATTCAAAATTTCAGAGGAAAAATTGCCCCTGTCGTTTTCATTATTACGGCCAAGTAGTCTGTTAAACCATTTCCACGTTGATTTTGACTCCTTCTGGATTTCTGAAGCTATACGCGTCTATTTTTGCATCCGATATCGTCTCAGTTAACTCCTAACAAAACTGCTGATCTTGTGGAATTCATTTCTGTTCTGTTTGCTCTCTGGAAGGCGGTACGTTAACTTCAACAACTTGTTTCTTTCTCTGATCCACGCTACTATTTCATTTGGAAGTTTTTTATGTTTTCCATTTTCCTTCACTACAATAGGAGCGACCGAGCTATAAGATTGCAGTAGTTCTCTAGAGAAGATTTCTTTCGCTGCGTTTACATCATCACACTGCATTTTAGAGTTGGTTCTGTCCAGTCGATAAGTTCTGATTGCTCCTTGAAAGATCTGAAGTTAAAATTATGATAGTCTGGTGATATCAAGAGTAGTCTTACTGTAATCTCGTGACGTCGTTGGCTCTTTGCGACATCGCTGTTCGACACCTCAGACATAAAGAGTCACAAATACAGTGCACTGGACGAACGGTGTCAGTGATTGTGAGAAATCTTAGAACCCAAGGGCGACAGAACATTGTAAAGAACACAACTGCCGATGTTCACAGCAGACGAAAGTTCAACGAAAGGGGAGAGATGTGGAAAGCGTGAGGAAAACAGAGAGTGCAACTGCGCCGCTAACAACTTCGCGTCATTTCGGGGCGCCAATTCCAGTTTTCAAATGCTCCGAAAAGTACTCACAAGCAAAAAGACAAGACTGTCACCGTTAGTCCTAGGATGCCTTATATCCAGTCTAGGCTAGAACAATGTAGTAAACGAGAGGAAGCACGAAGAGAGATAGGCAAAAAGTGACAATAACTTTGGGAATTTTCCTAATGCTTCGCAGGTACCGATAGGAACGTGAAGCAGTCTTTCGGTTAACTTATGCAAAACGTGGATTTACCAGCTGTTTTAAAAAAGCGAGTTTATAGCTGGCATGGCGAGCAACAACGAAGGTCGGATGCGGACTTGCCAACTGCGGTTCGGGCGGCTCGGTATTTATCAAAGTCACCTGCAATTACGTTATTCCGTGAGGTGTTTCTGAAAACTAATCTTTTCAAGCACTCTCTCTTTACCTAACCAAACACGGACCATATCGTATAATTTATTTCATCGTGCCGTTTGCAATGACGGCCGATCTAGAATCTTAGGCTGTTCCTTAAATATGTTCAGGAAATCTGTGCCAATGATGCACGCATTGTGCGCAGCTACCCAACTTTTGATTAAATGATTTCCTGGAGCTCATTAAATACTGCGGAATATCCTGATGGCCAAGAATATTGGAGGCGGAAGTTGAGGGAGGAAGCAAGTGAATGTAAGAATGCGGCGGCGTTATGCAACGTGTTAGCACTGTCAACGGTGAAATCCATCAGAGGCGAATAAAAAATATTACGCATCGGCTACCCCGTAAAGGCTAACGATTTTCAAAACATCAAATGTAGGTTACGGAGGAATCGAATCTCTTCTGAAGACGTAACGGATGCAGAACTCCCTACTGTCGTAAACGGGGGATGCTGCGAAAGCCATGCCGATAACGCAAATAGCACTTAAGATAGCTGTTGTATTGTTCCAAAGAAGCAACCTTATCTCATGAAGGTCCTCATATGAATAAGATTGCTTTTTCAATTTCGATTACGAAATCGATGACGGGATGGCGAATCGAACCAAAATTTGAACCCCGCCCGTGCGATAGGTCGACGATTCCTATCAAATTTCATCAGGCATGGTTTCCCTTACAGTTCTCTGCGAGGTACCACAAACGAACACTGAAGCACTTTGACAGAGGTGCAATGAATCCAGCAAGTCAACGAAGTCTTCCGACTGTGAGATTCGCCATAATACAGATGAGGTCTACTTGAGCCATTTTTAGGTGCAATATGCAGGGCGCGGTAATCTTCCAGCTGGGTAACGGTTGAAGTGCTGACTCGTAGTGCACAACCTACCCGGAATCGAAGTGTAATGTCACCAGTAAACTCTGCATGTAAGTTTTGACCACCCCAGTTTCTCGGGCAGTTTTTGAATTTGAATGACTCCTCCAACGATGATTGGGAATCATTAGGATATGCGTGCAAATTTATTTTAAAAAACCATACATCGTTGCTCGTCATATGTACCAGCTACATAAAAATTGATCGATGCCCATTCATTTCCCAGCTTTCGGTTAGTGAAACAATCATTAGGCGATATACTGATTGACGATAATAGTTCGTTGTGATTGCCGTTCTGTGCTAAGGATTATCGCGGCAATCGCTATCTGCTTCGCAGGTGCGAGGTTGCGGAGGAGCGTGCATTCGCAGCATGTTCGGTGCACACTGGGCAAGGTTAAAACTTGATGAAAGCAACGAGTACCAATATTTTTCTCCGCTTGAAGTTTGCTGTTCTTTTTGATTGAGTGGTTTCAGTGCCGAACAGATCAGCGCTTGTGAAAGGGAGCGAATAATGAAGCTATCTTCCCGCTTTGCGTACGACCATTTCTGGGAATGTCCTTGTTGCAGAAACTTCCCTATCTTGCCCAAAAGCTTTTGTCATTGCCTTGATTGAGCGTAACCGGTGAGGGTTCTGCCTCACCTTATGTAAGGTTTTTTATTGCCGGATGCGAAGAGAAAGCGGCAAAGCAGTATGAGTGCGAGTACTTCGTGAAACAACGCATCAGCTTTTGTCCGCTCAACATTGCGAGCGGGAAACGTCCACTCGTGCGTTATTGGAACAAACGTTCCTCATCGAAGTCAAACATTTCCCCTTCCTCCCTTTGCCTGTCAACTGTACTACTATATGCAGCAGTTGGTGGCCGGGACATGCGTAGTCGTTGCATTTGCCCGAAATGGGGAATTAAAGTGCGCAATGTCGTAAACGACGACAGCTCCATGTGTCGATGAGTCCGGATGTTAAGGTTACAGTCAAAGTTATGATCATGGGCTAGTTGAATCAAATATGGACCATCCTCGACGGGTCAGTATGTGTTAAGCTAATGATGCTATTAAGGTACCCAAATATGACGACTTTGTTGTATGAGTACCACGTAATTTCCCACAGTGACGTCGTTTGCGATGCTTGTTTTCTCAATAACAGCACCTGAGAAAGGAACCACATAACGACCGGTTTAGGCAGAAACAAGCACAAACCACACCCGCGCAACCTGGACCTCAGACAACACAAGCCACACCCGTGCAACCTGGAGCTCAAACAACTCAAGCCACACCAGGGAAACCTGGACCTCAGACAACGCAGCCAGCTAAGCCAGGTAAGCAGATCTGTTATAATCGTGAACCGGGTAAATTTCAGTCCACCAAAGCTATCTCAAACAGACAATCCTGTTTTAGGAAGGCAAAGCAAGACCAAGTGGCATTCGGAAATGATGAAATCGCCATGCCTACCTAGTACGGATCCGGTCTCTGACTCACTGACCGACGGGATGAGCCGGTAATGCTGAAGGGATGGTTGTTGTAGTGTGAGAGGAGACCGATCGATGTCGAGAAATTACTCTATTCAAATTTTGTGAAGATTGTCAGCGGAGAATGTATTACTATATCAGCTTCTCAAATTTGACAATGGTGCAGTCCTTGACGAATTTCTTCACATCTGCATAGATAAATGCGCGCTTCATTACAGAGTGACAGGTCCCTTTGCGTATGCGTATGCGTTCTGTGCGTGCACGCCACAACGAGTTTCAATGGCAATATTAGGAGGCTGAGACAAGTTTTTTATAATTTGTAGCTCATCTTAAAATTTTCTCTGTGATCGCAAAAAAAGGATGGTATGCGTCAAAAATCAGTATTCGCAAACGAGCCTGATATTCTTCACAGACTGCTGACGAATTTCTCCTTTACTTGATCTCGTTCATGCTTACAATGCATTCTATGCCCTCGTGTTGCATGCGTGCGCGCATATGACTTTTTGGATAGGCCCAAAGGTCACAAGTCGACTTTGACTTTAAAAAAACAGATTTGCATTTGAATATTTAGTCGCCTATCAAAGAGCGATCAAATCAGCTATATACACTCTAAGATGCCTAAAACGCCTGGAATCATTTTATTAACTGCGGGTATGGTTAGAGGTATTTTATTAACTGAGGCAATTGCAACTCGCAGACAAAAAACCTTTTCTTTTCTAGAATAGTTGTGGAACCCGTTACCGTATTTGGCAACAAGCGTAGGCAACAATGTGTTCATGTTACAGTTTATGAAAGCAGTTCTTTGTACTTCCGCACCTATTAATTCACCAAATGTAACAAAATGCGCACACCAATCCCGTCACATGAGATTTATTTTAAATCGGTGTACCTCATTTTCTAACTCCGCATTAATTTTTCTGACCGTCTCATTATCACTATGGATCTCCCTTGCATATTTATAGAGTATTCATTAGCAAGCGAACATAACTGCAAGCCGAATCCATCGTCGAGTTTTAAAAAAACTTTAAAATCCATTCCGGAAGAGAATTACTTAAGTGAAATGCGCCTGGGCAATCGCCAACGGAACCAGAATTATAATTGTTTTTAAAGTAGATTTGCACATCACAGACTTGATTTGGTGCAAGTTGCAAATTTTTCAGAAGTAACGCCAACTCCGGGTGCATGCGAGGACACTGCTACAGACTGTGCAATGTATGCCAGTTACTGTTTCATTCAACCATATAGCAGAATGCTGCAGCGCAGATGTAAGAAGACATGCAACGTATGTGACTGTCAGGACATAGACGCTAACTGTGCAAGTCAGGTGAACAGTTGCAATTTGGCGGATGTTAGCACGAAATGCCAACTCACGTGCGGCAATTGCGGAGGGTGCTCAGACGATGCGAACAACTGTGCCCTCATGTCGTACCTCTGTAATGATCCTACTTTTGGGAGCGTTATGAAAGCCAGATGCAAGAAGACATGCAACTTCTGCTGAATATTATAATTGAAGGTTTGATGGAAATAAAATTGATATGTTGATGGATTCACTCGTTTAATTGTAAAAGATGGGCCGAAGAGCCGGAGTTTTCTTCTTGCACTCAAATAGATTTGCTGAAAATAAATATGCACTCTTTTTTTTGGAGAGTGGGGGGTGGGAGGATTGATGTGTACCGAAAATGACTTCTGGTAATCGTGTTGAAATTGGAAGATTCCATTGGACCGGCTTTGAGGAACTTTGCATTCGGTTTACGTCAAACCTGTTACATCAATTTAGAATGCTTTTCATGGATCTATGATACACTCAGTGCCTATAATCTTGCAATCGCTCCGTGAGCCAAGCGTCGCTACAGGCTCGTTCCTCGCCGGTCTTTTATAAAATTCGGCAATTGCCGCAGAATATTCCACTTTAAGGGGAAGAAATTGCAGAGCACATATTGCGGGAAATTTTTGCAACAACAGAAGGAAATTGTAAAAGTTATATGTGATTGCCTTGGAAAAGAGACTTGATTACAGCTTCTCTTTATCTGCGGACGACAAAGTAAAATTGGTTTTCTCAAAACATCCAGCAGGTATGGCACAAAGGGGAGCAGAAGCAAAGGGACGCCCTAAAAAAGGTGTAAGGTGGAACCATTTGCTAATTGGCACACCGAACATAACATTTATTGATTTATTCATTGCTTTCTTCACTATTCGTTTCTTTGGAAAGACTGAAAAAATTCCACATTACGAATCTCTCCACACCGTAGGCTTCGATGGCGCTTTAAAAATCAAATTACAGTGTAAAGTAATAACAAGTCTGAAATTGAGAAGAAGCAGTTGTCGTTTACCGTTCACTAAGGAAGAATGATATTTCTAAACCAGGAGCTCTCTTAGCTACAGCACGATTTTTTCAAGCTATTTTTGAAGTGATTACCGTCAAAAGGAGCCTTCAAAACTCTCCCGAATCTTGCTCCCTTCGGCTTTCAGGAAGAGGATGAAGGACTTTGGCACCTCCTCCTTGCGTGCTTCCTCAATGGTGCCGAGGCGATTCTTGGAATAGAAAACATCTTATGAAAATTTTTTGTAAATGATGGTACATGCATGTACGCTTGAATACAGCAGCCGATTTCTGCTGTTTGGCTAAATTTGCATTTGTGAGGCACAGTGGTTGTATGCATATCTCTGTGTTTGACGGCCTGCCTGGAGCACAACACGAGTATAGTTCAAATGAGCAGTTAACATAACCGCGCTTTGCAAAATCAGAAGACAACCACTTTCGTCTCTCGTTTTTCTTCCTCATCTCTCTCTCCTCAGCCTTTCCCTCCCTTCCCCCATCCCAGCCCCCCTCCTCCAACTCTCCCGAACAATGCTTTGCCAACACCAAAATCTCGCAGCGATCACAAATTAAACACCTCAGTGTGATACTATTTTCAATCCATACTTGGTCCTCGACTTCCCCTCTCCTCCTATTCCTGCCATGTAGTCTTAACACCACCATACATTGCGTGATGTCCCTCAAATATCCCTTTACGGCATCCCATTCTCAATGTTTGTTTAACTTCTCTTTCAGTCCCACAATGGACGAATGACCACGTCCACTTTGTGAAATTACCTCAGTTGCGTATATCTGGGATCGTCCTTGTTTCTTCAAGCATTCCTAACATGAAGTTTACATCGCAAGCGCGCGCAATGCTTTTATGGTCAATAGTAATGACAACTACGTTTAAATACTTCTTATATGGACGTCAGGTAGCAACATTCGCTAACGATGTTCTCTCCAACTTTGGCGTTGTTGAAATCGGAATTCCTCGAGGTGGAGTCCTCCCACTACTTCCATTTCCTTTTTTATGTCTGATCTCAAATCACTCAACCATACGCTCTCCATCCATTCTCGAAAAGCTTCCGTCCACATCTTTGCGGAAAACGTTCCTACGTCCTCCGGGACCGCATTCAGTCAGGTGCCCATATGTAATTTTACTATGAGAAGCAGACTGCATTGTTTCAGCACTATTCATCTTAGGTACTTTTTCTGCAACTCCAACGTTAGTGGCTCGTGCCGAATGTTTATTCATGAACACTTTGGCTACCTGCTTGACAGTTCTTAATCCTCGCGGTTGTGTGTTTTGCTTCACAAGTTCGGGCGTTACAGCTCCATCCGCAGATCTTTGCACACCGTAGTCATTGTGGCGAGGAGACTGTGTTCCTCCTACATTTCCCTTCGAAACTTTCATTCAATGTGTCGGGTAAGCTTAGACGGTTGCAACTGCCGCCATCTCACACAACTCTGCTTCCCCTTCAACGAATGCTTGAAAATGAAGTAACTGCCAGTAGCTCACACAGCTGTGCTTACCCTTCAACGAATGTTTGGAAATGGAGTGTTTTCATGATTCTCTTATGACTATTTTCTTTCTCCCTTATACAGCTGAAAAAACAGAAAGCGTCGTCAATAAGCAAGAGAAGCGCGCCAGCGAAATTATAGATTGCGAATATCGTGAGCTTATTGCTTTCATAAATATGCGCCAAATGCAACGGGACTGTGATTGATCAGCTGAACAATGGCACCGTGAGGTAACCATATCTTGCGTAGTCGAGATAGTCAAGAATTTGGCAGAAGTTCAAATCCTTTCAATGATTTCAATTCAGTGTAAACAACTTCGTGTGCCTGTAGAGTCGTACGGTTGACGGTCAACGGCGCAAATGATGTTTTCAAAAAAAAGCGAAACACCCCAAAATCTAAAGTGATTCATCGACCTTCCTGGCAATCCAGATTACTTTCCAATATGTTTATTTCGCGCTTCCTCAGTTTGACATCTCGGATAATTTACAGCAAGAAAAGATTATTTGGGCAGTACCGTAAATCATTTGCTTATTCAAGCTGAGTGTTTGGACAAGACGATCTGTTCAAAAGATTCTGTAAGATGCCATACATTTCAGTGAGAATCGAAACGAATGTTGAGTTGGATGCACTTTCCGCTGCCTTTCCTATACATATGGCCGTGCTTACCGCGCATCATTAAAAATTTATGAAATTAAAAAGGCATGTTAACCATAATTAACAAGTATGTGAAGATGCGCTCGTTGACAGCGGGAGTTTCTTCGTTTCCCTAGAAAGATTTTCCTTACTATGACATTGAATAAAACAACCAAGGAGAGAGAAACGCCTCCCAGTTTCGCTGATACCCGTGGGACATATGCGTCGTTGTGCCTTGAAAATATGACTGCAGTTGAGAGATTTCATCGCTGCATCACCAGCGTCCAGTTCAGTGACCTTTCACAAGCACCTTACTATTGCTCGAACACTGTTCTTCGGGCGTGATGAAGCTATTGTGTCGTTCTTTGAAGGGCGCTCATCATGCGTTTCTTTCGTCAGTTTGTGCACGCGTTCATCGAATTACAGTCTTGGTGTGAAGTTCTGATACACATTCAAAACCAGTGTTCGGCGAAGACTTTAGCTGAACTGTGGAGTAAAATTTCTTCAAAGTTTCAGTCATTTCATCTTGCTTTCAAGTTTTCGTTTTTTGCGCTTTCATGAGTTAATTTCGATATTTTGATGCGAGATCTAAAGGAGGTTTGCTTTCGAAGAGATGTATTTAAATTTATGGGTAAACGTAATGTGCAATTTCTTTGAATAACCTCGTTGAATCTTTGATCGAATGCAAAGCAGCTGAGCGTACTTGAGTTGAAGGATCCTTAATCAAGATGAGAATAACAATATGCAGCTGTTCAACCTTAACTTTTTGTGCACATATTTGATATGCTTATCGAATACCAGGGAAACAATCACCTACAGATGGCACTATAAAAAGGACCATAAATGTACGGAAATCAAATCGTTTGCGCAATATGAATATGCTCCTGATAGCAGTTCCTCTGGTCGCTACAATCAGCTTCGGTATGTCTCTTCCTTCCTATGGCACTATCAGTAGGCGTTCCGAACCTTGCAAAGGTCATGGGCATCCCATGAAGATCGGTTACGGAAACCAGTAGAAGGGAGTTCGAAGTAGTATGTCTAGAAATGATATCTCCGGTAAGCGCATCTGGAGCATGAGGGCGTACTTTGGTTGGGTTGCATTTTGAAAAAATTAGTAGCGCATGGAATACCACGCATGAGAAAGCCTAGTATTGTGGTCTGGCTTGCAAATTTTACCTAAGCAAAATATCCTCTAATCTCGTAGGATTTGCACATTGACTGGTTGGTACGATATTCAGCAAGCGGTATCGAGTGTCCCAACGTTGCCAAGCCTATGTTTGATGCGACGAGCCGTGCGGCAGTTCTGGCGAAACACAATGAGTACCGAGCTATGCTCACCCATGGAACGGCGCGATATAAAGGTGGACACAATTTGAAGAGCGGGAAAAATATCTACGAATTGGTAACAGTTACCGCGTTCTTCGCTATCTTTTGTAGAGAAGTCAAAAAAAAAAAACAAGCTATAAAACCTAGCGCTAATGGATTTTCACAAGAATCGTTCAAGACGACATTTTCAGATTTCAGTCACAAAAAACGCGCGTGTAGATACGCTTGATCAATCGGTAACCTTAGTAGAAGTATTCTAGAGTAAGAAGGACCGAATATTTTAGAACACTCTGTGACAAAGTCTTCAGTCTCCTCCCTGTTTGAATTGATCGCAACGAAACACAATGCGTGACCAACTGTTTCAGGTTTTTCCTTCGTTATCTGAATAAGGTAGATACAGAACTTCCTTCTCCCCATGAATTCCATAAAGAACATCAATATCAATTGAAGTCATCTGCGTTGAGAGGTATTCCGTTATGCAGGACGAAATTCAATAGATATGAATCCCGATGATTCTCAGCAGGTGACTAGCAGTAGAAAAGGGCAGAATGTATTAAAAAGTAATGGCGATGATAGAATGTAGTCGTTGCTCATATTCGCGTGGTAATGACAATCAGGTGTTTGAAAGTGAGTACACTATTGATCCAATAGTAATCAGATGAGGTCTTGGGAGGGACAAACTCTTACAGCAACTGATTAAGGTACGATGAGCCTCTACTGATTAAGGTATTTTTCGCGGAGATCAGGAACAGTTATAACCATCATCGTTATGCAGTATCTGTGCCCTCACGTAACACAGTACCTGTTAGGTCATCTAGTGCAAGCAATGGCGAAATCAATTGATACAATTTCTCTTGCGACCCAACATATTAACATAATTTCAGACATGCAGGATATGATGAAAAAAGAAATGCAGAAAACACTGAAATAGCTAGAAACATTTTTGCTCTTAAAGTCACTGATCGTTTGAAAGATGCAAGGAAGCGAGGAAAAGGTGGAAATTCCTCTGAATCGAAATTAATCAGCCTTTGCTGAGAAGGTTTTTTTGGAGACTGTACCAATAGAAAACGACATTCAGTGCCCTGCAAACATTGCTCCGTAGTGCCCGTGTGGTTATGCAATACGAAATGGGCCGAATAAAATAGCTGCGATCACTTTTGTTTATGTAGGTTTTAAAACCTTTTGGTCCTTGAGATATATTTGTATTGTTCGCAGTTGCAGCCGTAAGCAAGAAACCCTGAGCATCGACATATTACAGGTGTGGGATTGCGATCTCGAGAAACACGCACAGGATTGGTCGAACAACTGCGAATTTAAGCACTCGCACACTCCGGGTATGGGGGAGAATCTTTTCGAATCAAGCCCATTATCTGTTGGTATGTTGCTCTTTGATTTTACTATACAAGGGTAAGGTGCCTAAAGCACGGGAGTTTGATATTTCAGCGGAACGGTACGTCGCAACGACCCTTTACAGCAAAATGTTCTAGCCCGAGTACACATTCAGCATATTCAACAACGCAGTTTACAGCTTTGTAGGATATCAGTGTGTGCTTTTCATGCGTCTTACCCTCGCGAAAGCGCAATTATGCGTTCAGTCTGTTCGGGCATCTCTTTGTTCACACGTAACTAATTACATTAATCTAATTGTCAGTTCAGCCGTAAATAATGTAATAGGTAAATGCCAACGTTGAACTTCCCTTTTTTGGCAGCCTTCCATTCGCCCACTTGAGTGATAACAGGGTGCAGTAAGCTAGCAGTGCTGAAATTTTTGAAGAATTTGAATTCGAAAAATCCATAACTCTTCCTGATTTTACGGTGCGAGCAATCGTTGTGACACTCGGAACCTATCCTGTCTGGAAAAAGAACTGCTGAAAAAAAAGGTAGATCGGTAATGATGAAGCAGCGAAAATTGCTAAGATGTTAGCCGAAGCCATGCATAGCCTGCTTGCTTGGAAAAAAGGGTTTCCACTGAAAATTGGTCGACGGTGTTCTGTTGATCTGAGGATTTCAAATTGTGGTGGATCGGTGGATAAGAAAACTCAAAAATCTAGGAGGCTAATGAGAAAATTACGGAAAAGTTCGCCGCAAGATCGAGATTAGTTCCGACGGCTTGAGCAAATCTCTTTATACCACCTCTACACAATGCATGATCAGCACAGGCGTATAGTCATCAGCTGGAAAGGGATTTTAATGCATGCCAAAAAATTTTTTTCTAATTTTGGGGATTTTGTGAAACTATTAGGACCATTCCTATATTTGCCCTTTCCCAAATAATATTTGGCTCATATCTGGGAAATATTTTTTAAATTTTTTTCCCAATTGATATCTGGACAAAAATTCTCTAAGAAATAATATTCCGAAAAGCGCAAATCTGTTTTGGCGGTTTCTAGCGCCATCCAAATTGTGTTTGAGAATTTCGAAAGGCAACAAAAAAACCTCCAACCATTTGTTATCCTTATGGGACAAACTGTTTTCGTTACGTATGTTTGTATGATCTGACCTCTTTTTTCATTTCAGAACAAGGAGGAGTGCAAGCTGTTGAATCCTGGTGGTCAGAGTTGCAAAAGTACGATGCCAGTGTGAACCCGAACATGGATTTCAACGATGGTGTTTTCTCTGTTGCTGGGCACTGGTCTCAGGTAAACGAAAAAAATAATTATTCTTACTACAATAAATGCATGTTCCATCATCGGAAGCTCCTTATGTTCATCACTTTCTGAACACGAATGTTACAAATAGTTTAAAAAGTGGAGAAGACAAAGCGATTTATCACCGCAAGTGAGTTTTCACTTCGCTTCATGCATCATTTCGAAGCGTTTTTGAAAAGAGCTTTACCTTGAATACCATGGGCCAAAATTATCCAAATTGGTAGATCGTGCCATCCTGACTACATGCAATATGTACGAAAAACAAAGGGGCAAATGGTGTTTAGTCATCGTGTATCGTTCTGACGTCCAACAACAACGAAGTGGTACAAAAATATAAAACGGAAAAAATACGGAAGCAAATGAGCTGCTAACGTTCGTCAGCTTTCGTCAGGAAACAAAAAAAGATACAACAAGATCCAGGTCGTGAGTGACCTCACCGCCGCAATTAATTTATTGAGGAAGGCAAGAGGGTGTTCCACTAATTTCGCCATTTACGATTTGTGATCCACAAAGGGTAAAGAAGTGCCACAGGTAAAGACAGGAAAGTGGAAGAGTCTTTCGGTTAACTTATGCAAAAGGTGGATTTACCAGCTGTTTTAAAAAAGCGAGTTTATAGCTGGCATGGGGAGCAACAACGAAGGTCGGATGCGGACTTGCCAATTGTGGTTCGGGCGGCTCGGCATCTATCAAAGTCACTTGCAATTACGTTATTCCGTGAGTTGTTTCTGAAAAATAATCTTTTCAAGCACTCTTTCTTTAAATAACCAAACGCCGACCATATTGTATAATTTATTTCACCGTGCCCTTTGCAATGTCGACCCATCTAGAATTTTAGGCTGTTCTTTAAATATGTTCAGGAAATGTGTGCCAATGAAACATTCATTATGCGCAGCTACCCAACTAATAATTAAATGGTCTCCTGGAGCTCATTAAACATTTCGAGGGAATATTCTGACGGTAGAGAATATTAGAGGTGGGGAGAAAGGCTGGGAACAAACAAGTTCTTGCGGACATTTATGTTGGGTAATACCGCGTGGTGTGACAGAGTAGAAAGAGGAAGCAAGCGGAGTTAAGAAGGATGTGACCTTATGCAACATGGTGGGGCTGTTAGCAGCGAAATGCATCGGAGGTGAATAAAAAATATTACCTGTTGGCTACCCCGCAAAGCTAAACGCCGTTCAAAACAAAAAATGTAGGTTACTCAGAAATCGGATCCGTTCTAAGGACGCAACAGTTGCAGAGCTCTCTACCGTGGTAAACGGGGGATGCTGCTAGAGCCATATCGATGACGCAAACGGCACAGAAGATAACTGTTATGTTGCTCTAAAGAACCAATCTTATCTCATGAACGTCATCATAAGCAGAAGATTGCCTTTAAATTTCGAGTGCGAAATCAACGAGCAGTTAGCGAATCGAACCCAAGTTCCAACCATGCAAGTGCGGCGGGTCGGCGATTCCTATCAAATTTCATCACCACGACGACGCACATATAAGCACTTTAAGCGAGAAGAAACGGAAAGGTCAATGAGCACTTCCGAGTCTGAAATTAGCCATAATACAAATGAGGTTTACTAGATCAATTTTTAGCGGCAATATGCAGGGCGCGGTAATCTTCCAGCTGGGCGATGGTTGCAGTTCTGACTCGGAGTGCACAACCTACCCGGAATCGAAGTGTAATGTCACCAGTAAACTCTGCATGTAAGTTTTGACCACCCGAGTTTCTCGGGCAGTTTTTGAATTTGAATGACTGCTGCAACGATGATTGGGAATCATTAGGATATGCGTGCAAATTTATTTTAAAAAACCATACATCGTTGCTCGTCATATGTACCAGCTACATAAAAATTGATCGATGCCCATTCATTTAATAGCTTTCGGTTAGTGAAACAATCATTAGGCGATGTGGTGATTGACGATAATAGTTCGTTGTGATTGTCGTTCCGTGCTAAGGATCACCATGGCAATAGCTACGTGGTTCGCGGACAGAGGAAGATGCATCCGTAGCATGTTCGGTCCAAATCGGGCAAGGATTAAACTTGATGAATACAATGAATGCTGATCTTTTTCCCCGGCCGAACTTTAAATTTGATTTTTTTTATTGGTTTCCTTGCCGAACAAATCAGCGCTTGTGAAAGGGAGCGAGTAATGAAGCTACCTTCCCGCTTTGCCTACAATCATTTCTGGGAATGTGCTTCTTGCAGAAGCTTCCGTAGCTTGTCTTAAAACTCTTGTACTTACCTTGGTCGGGCATGACCGGTGAGGAGTTCTGCCTCACCTTATGTAAGATTTTCTATTCCCGGATGCGAAGAAGAAGCGGCAAAGCAGTGTGAATGCAAGTACTTCGTGAAACAACGCATCAGCCTTTGTCAGCTCAACACTGCGAGCGGGAAACGTCCGCTCATGCGTTATTGGAACAAGCGTTCCCCATCGAAGTCATACATTTCCCCTTCCTCCCTTTGCCTGTCAACTGTACTGCTATATGCATCAGTTGATGGCCGGGACGGGCATAGTAGTTGCATTTCCCCGAAATGGGGAATTAAAGTGCGCAATGTCGTGACCGACGACAGCTCCATGTGTCGGTGAGTCAAGATGCTGAGGTTACAGTCAAAGTTATGATCATGGGCTAGTTGAATCGAATATGGACCAACCTCGACGGGTCAGTATGTGTTAAGCTAATGATGCTATTAAAGTACCCAAATATGACGACTTTGTTGTATGAGTACCACGTAATTTCCCACAGTGACGTCGTTTGCGATGCTTGTTTTCTTAATAACAGCACCTGAGAAAAGAACCACGTAAAGCCCGGTTTAGGCAGAAACAGGCACAAACCACACCCGCGCAACCTGGAGCTCAAACAACTCAAGCCACACCAGGGAAACCCGGACCTCAGACAACGCAGCCAGCTAAGCCAGGTTAGCAAATCTGTTATAATCATGAACAGGGTAAATTTCAGTCCACCAAGGCTGTCTCAAACAGACAATCTTGTTTTAGTAAGGCAAAGCAAGACCAAGTGGCATTCGGAAATGATGAAATCGCCATGTCTGCCTAGTACGGATCCGGTCTATGACTCACTGACCTATGGGATGAGCCGGTGATGCTGAAGGGATGGTTGTTTTGGTGTGAGAGGAGACCGATCGATATCGGGAAATTACTCTATTTAAATTTTCTTAAGATCGTCAGCGGAGAATGTGTTACTTTATCAGCTTCTCAAAATTGAATGTGGTGCGGTCCTTGACGAATTTCTTCACATCTGCACAGATGAATGCGCGCTCCTCGACAGATAGATACGTCCCTTGCGTACCGTATGCGGTCTGTGGGTGGGCGCCGCAACGAATTTCAATGGCAATATTAGGAGGCCGAGACAACTTTATGTAATTTGTAGCTCGTCTTAAAATTTCCTCTGTGATCGCAAAAAAAGTATGGCATCCGTCAAAAGTTCGTATTCGCAAACGAGCCTCATTTTCTTCACAAACTGCTGACGAATTTCTCCTTATTTGATTTCGTTTATGCTTACAAGGCATTCTATGCCCTCGTGTTGCCTGGGTGCGCGCATATGACTTTTTGGATAGGCCCAAAGGTCACAAGTCGACTTTGACTTTAAAAAACAGATTTGCATTTGAATATTTCGTCGGTTATGAAAGAGCGATCATATCAGCTATATGCACTCTAAGATGCCTGAAACGCCTGGGATCATTTTATTATCTGCGGGTATTTTTAGAAGCATTTTGTTAACTGCGGGAATTCCAACTCGCAGACAAAAAAACTTTTCTTTTCTAGAATAGTTGTCGAACCAGTTGGCGTAATTGGCAACAAGCATAGGCAACAATGTGTTCATCTTACACCTTGCCTATGCAAGGTTATCTGCCAAAGTTTATGAAAGCAGTTCGTTCTACTTGCGCACCTATTAATTCACCAAATGTAACAAAATGCGCACACCAATCCCGTCACATGAGATTTATTTTAAATCGGTGTACCTCATTTTCCAACTGGGCATTAATTTTTCTGACCGTCTCATTATCACTATGGATCTCCCTTGCATATTTATAGAGTATTCATTAGCAAGCGAACATAACTGCAAGCCGAATCCATCGTCGAGTTTTAAAAAAACTTTAAAATCCATTCCGGAAGAGAATTACTTAAGTGAAATGCGCCTGGGCAATCGCCAACGGAACTAGAATTATAATTGTTTTTAAAGTAGATTGGCACATCATAGACTTGATTTGGTGCAAATTACAAATTTTTCAGGAGTAACGCCAGCTCCGGGTGGATGCGAGGACACTGCAACGAACTGTGCAGTGTATGCGAGCTACTGTTTCATTCAACCATATAGCAGAACGATGCAGCGAAGATGTAAGAAGACATGCAACGTATGTGACTGTCAGGACACAGACGCTAACTGTGCAAGCCAGATGAACAATTGTGATTCGGAGGATGTTCGTACGAAATGCCAACACATGAGATTTATTTTAAATCGGTGTACCTCATTTTCTAACTGCGCATTAATTTTTCTGACCGTCTCATTTTCACTATGAATCTCCCTTGGATCTTTGTACAGTATTCATTAGCAAACGAACACAGCTGCAAGCCAAATCCATCGTCGAGGTTTAAAAAATTTTAAAATCCATTCCGGAAGACAATCACTTGAGTGAACTGCGCCTGGGCAATCGTCAACGGAACCAGAATTGTAATTGTTTTTAAAGTAGATTGGCACATCATAGACTTGATTTGGTGCAAATTACAAATTTTTCAGGAGTAACGCCAGCTCCGGGTGGATGCGAGGACACTGCAACGAACTGTGCAGTGTATGCGAGCTACTGTTTCATTCAACCATATAGCAGAACGATGCAGCGAAGATGTAAGAAGACATGCAACGTATGTGACTGTCAGGACACAGACGCTAACTGTGCAAGCCAGATGAACAATTGTGATTCGGAGGATGTTCGTACGAAATGCCAACTCACGTGCGGCCATTGCGGAGGGTGCTCAGACGATGCGAACAACTGTGCCCTCATGTCGTACCTCTGTAATGATGCTACTTTTGGGAGCGTTATGAAAGCCAGATGCAAGAAGACATGCAACTTCTGCTGAATGTTACAATTGAAGGTTTGATGGAAATAAAATTGATATGTTGATGGATTCACTCGTTTAATTGTAAAAGATGGATGGAAGAGCCGGAGTTTACTTCTTGCACTCAAATAGATTTGCTGAAAATAAATATGCACTCTTTTTTTTGGAGACTGGGGGGTGGGAGGATTGATGTGTACCGAAAATGACTTCTGGTAATCGTGTTGAAATTGGAAGATTCCATTGGACCGGGTTCGAGGAAATGTGCATTCGGTTTACCTCATACCTGTTACATCAATTTAGAATGCCTTTCATGGATCTATGATGCACTCAGTGCTTGTAATCTTGCAAACGCTTCATGAGCTAAGTGGCGCTACAAGCTCGTTCCTCGCCGGTCGTTTATAAAATTCGGCAAATGCCGCAGAATATTTCGCTTTAAGGGGAAGAAATCGCGAAGCACATATTGCGGGGAATTGTTGCAACCACAAACGGAAATTGTAAAAGTTACATGTGATTGCTTTGGAAAAGAGACTTGATTACAGCTTCTCTTCATCTGCGGCCGACAAAAAGTAAAATTGGTTTTCTCAAAACATTCAGCAGGTATGGCACAAAGGGGGGCAGAAGCAAGGAGACGCCCTAAAAAGGTGTAAGGTGGAACCATTTGCTAATTGGCACATCGAACATAACATTTATTGATTTATTCATTGCTTTCTTCACTATTCGTTTCTTTGGAAAGACTGAAAAAATTCCACATTTAAATAGCAGAATAGCGTTTTTTTCCGTTATGAATCTCTCCACACCGTAGGCTCTGAAGGTGCTTTAAAAATCAAATTACAGTGTAAAGTAATAAAGAGTCTGAAATTGAGAACAAGCAGTTGTCGTTTACCTTTCACTAAGGAAGAATGTTAATTCTAAACCAGGAGCTCTCGTAACTACAGTACGATTTTTTCGAGCTATTTTTGAAGTGATTACCGTCAAAAGGAGCCTTCAGAACTCTCGCGAATCTTGCTCCCTTCAGCTTTCAGTAAGAGGATGAAGGGCTTTGGCAACTCCTGCTTGCGTGTTTCCTCAATGGTGCCGAAGCGATTCGTGGAATAGAAAACATCTTATGAAAACTTTTTGTAAATGATGACACATGCGTGTACGCTTGAATACAGCAGCCGATTTCTGCTGTTTGGCTAAATTTGCATTTGTGAGGCACAGTGCTTGTATGCATATCTCTGTGTCTGTCGGCCTGCCTGGAGTACAACACGAGTGTAGTTCAAATGAGCAGTTAACATAACCGCGCTTTGCAAAATCGGAAGACAACTACTTTCATCTCTCGTCTTTCTTCCTCATCTCTCTCTCCTCAACCTTCCCCTCCCCTCCCCCATCCCAACACCAAAATCTCGCAGCGATCACGAATTCAACACTTCAGTGTGATACTGTTTCCAATCCATACTTGGTCCTCGACTTTCCCTCTCCTCCTATTCGTGCCATGTAGTCTTAACACCACCATACATTGCGTGATGTCCCTCAAATATCCCTTTACGGCATCCCATTCTCAATGTTTGTTTAACTTCTGTTTCAGTCCTACAATGGACGAATGACCACGTCCACTTCGTGAAATTACCTCAGTTGCGTATATTTGGGATCGTCCTTTTTTCCTCAAGCATTCCTAACATGAAGTTTACATCGCAAGCGCACCCAATGCTTTTATGGTCAATAGTAATGACAGCTAAGTTTAATTTCCGCGCAGCAAATCAAAAAAAAATCGCCTTCAAATAGAAATACACTTCTTTCACAGTTCCGTCGTCTAGGAGAACGGGAGACAACCCTGTAATTTGATTTTTAAAGCACCTACAAAGCTCATAAATGGCCTGCAGGGTGGAGAGATTTGGAACCGAAAAAACCGCCATTCTGTTTTTTACATGTTCAATTTTTTCAATCTTTCCAAAGAAACGAATGAGTAAGTCAATAATGGCATGCTAGGCGTGCCAGTTAGCATATCGTTCTGCCTTACTTCTCTTTGCTATATCTGGTGAATGTTTTGAGAAAACCAGTTTTATTTTGTCGTCCGCAGATAAAGTGAAGCTGTAATCAAGTCTCTTTTCCAAGGCAATCACGTGTAACTTTTACAATTTCCGTTTGTGGTTGCAACAATTCCCCGCAATATTTGCTTTGCAATTTCTTCCCCTTAAAGTGGAATATTCTGCGGCAATTGCCGAATTTTATAAACGACCGGCGAGGAACTAGCCTGTAGCGCCACTTGGCTCATGAAGCGACTGCAAGATTACAAGCACTGAGTGCATCATAGATCCATGAAAGGCATTCTAAATTGATGTAACAGGTTTGACGTAAACCAAATGCAAAGTTTCTCAAACCCGGTCCAATGGAATCTTCCAATTTCAACGTGATTACCAGAAGTCATTTTCTGTACGCATCAATCCTTCCATCCCCCACTCTCCAAAAAAAAAGAGTGCATATTTATTTTCAGCAAATCTATTTGAGTGCAAGAAGTAAACTCCGGCTCTTCGATCCATCTTTTACAATTAAAGGAGTGAATCCATCAACATATCAATCAAACCTTCAATTATACAATTAAACAAGTGAATCCATCAACATATCAATCATATCTCCATCAAACCTTCAATTATAACATTCAGCAGAAGTTGCATGTCTTCTTGCATCTGGCTTTCATAACGCTCCCAAAAGTAGGATGATTACAGAGGTATGACAATGGGGCACAGTTGTTCGCACCGTCTGAGCATGCTTCGCAATGGCCGCAGGTGAGTTGACATTTGGTACGAACATCCTCCGAATCACAGCTGTTCACCCGACTTGCACAGTTAGCGTCTGTGTCCTGACAGTCACATACGTTGCATGTCTTCTTACATCTTCGCTGCATCGTTCTGCTATATGGTTGAGTGAAACAGTAACTCGCATACATTGCACAGTCTCTGGCGGTGTCCTCACATCGACCAGGAGCTGACGTTACTTCTGAAAGATTTGTAATTCGCACGAAATCAAATCTGTGATGCGCAAATCTACTCGATGATGCATACGGCTTGCCGTTATGTTCGCTTGCTAATGAATACTGTATAAATTACCCGGGGAGATCCATAGTGATAATGAGACGGTCACAAAAATTAATGCGCAGTTAGAAAATCAGGTACACCGATTCGAAATAAATCTCATGTGAAGGGATTGGTATGCGCGTTTTGCCACATTTGGTACCTTAATTGCGGCGTGAGGAACATCGAACGGCCTTCATAAACTATGGCGAGCAACTTAGCATAGAGAACAACTTTTTCATGTTACACATGAATAAATTGTTACCTATGCTTGCTGCCAAAGGCGCCGACCAGTGGCACAAGCATTCTAGAAAGAAGGAAGTTTTGGTTCGCGAGTTACAATTCCAGGAGTTAATATAATAATCTAGCCATGCGCCGTTTTAGGCATCGTAATGCGCTTATAGCTGATTTGATCGCTCATTGATGGCCGACAAAATATTCAAATGCAAATTCTGTTTTTTTTAGCCAAAGTCGACTTTCCACCTTTGCGCCTATCCAAAAACTCATATGCGCGCACACAGGCAAGATGAGGGCATAGAATGCATTGCATGCATAAACGAAATCCAGTAAAGGAGAAATTCGTCAGCAGTTTGTGAAGAATATCAGGCTCATTTGCGAATACGAATTTTTGACGGATGCCATACTTTTTTAGCGATCACACAGGAAATTTTAAGATGAGCTACAAATTATATAAACTTGTGTCGGCCTCCTAATATTGCCATTGAAACTCGTTGCGGCGTGCACGCACAGAACGGATACGGATACGCAAAGAGACCTGTCTATCTGTAAATGAGCGCACATTCATCAGTGCAGATGTGAAGAAATTCGTCAAGAACTGCACTGTATTCAAATTTGAGGAGCTGATATAGTAATACATTCTGCGCTGATGATCTTCAGGAAATTTGAATAGAGTAATTTCTTGACATCGATTGGTCTCCTCTCACACTAAAACAACCATCCCTTCAGCATTACCGGCTCATCCCATAGGTCAGTGAGTCATAGACCGGATCCGTACTAGGCAGACATGGCGATTTCATCATTTCCGAATGCCACTTGGTCTTGCTTTGCGTTACTAAAACAAGATTGTCTGTTTGAGACAGCCTTGATGGACTGAAATTTACCCTGTTCATGATTATAACAGATTTGCTAACCTGGCTTAGCTGGCTGCGTTGTCTGAGGTCGAGGTTTCGCTGGCGTGGCTTGTGTTGTCTGAGGTGCAGGTTTCGCTGGTGTGGCCTGTGTTGTCTGAGGTGCAGGTTTCGCTGGTGTGGTTTGGGCCTCTTGCTTTTGCCTAAAGTAAGCCTTATGTGGTTCTTTCCGTTATGAAGAGAACAAGAACTGGAAACGACGTCACTGTGGGAAAATGCGTATTAGTGATACAAAGAACGTCGTCATGTTTGGGTATATTAGTGGAATTATTAGCTTAACGCATACGTACCCGTCGAGGTTGATCAATAGTCTATCCAACATATTAGCCTATGATCATAACTTTGATAGTAGCCTTAGCATCTCGACTCATCGACACATGGAGCTGTCGTCGGTCACGACATTCCGCATATTAATTCCCATTTGGCGCTAGTGCAACTACTCTGCCCGTCCCTATTACCAACTGATGCATATAGCGGTACAGTTGACAGGCAAAAGGAGGAAGGGGAAATGTATGACTTCAATGGGTTTGCTAGTCTTGCTCTGGTCATCTGAAGGTTTGTTCCAATAACGCATGAGCGGACGTTTCCCGCTCGCAGTGTTGAGCTGACAAAGGCTGATGCGTTGTTTCACGAAGTACTTGCATTCACACTGCTTTGCCGCTTCTTCTTCGCATCCGGGAATAGAAAATCTTACATAAGGTGAGGCAGAACTCCTCACCGGTCATGCCCGACCAAGGTAACTACAAGAGTTTTAAGACAAACTACGGAAGCTTCTGCAAGAAGCACATTCCCAGAAATGATTGTAGGCAAAGCGGGAAGATAGCTTCATTACTCGCTCCCTTTCACAAGCGCTGATTTGTTCGGCAAGGAAACCAATAAAAAAAATCAAATTTAAAGTTCGGCCGGGGAAAAAGATCAGCATTCATTGTATTCATCAAGTTTAATCCTTGCCCGATTTGGACCGAACATGCTACGGATGCATCTTCCTCTGTCCGCGAACCACGTAGCTATTGCCATGGTGATCCTTAGCACGGAACGACAATCACAACGAACTATTATCGTCAATCACCACATCGCCTAATGATTGTTTCACAACCGAAAGCTGCTAAATGAATGGGTATCGATGACTTTTATGCAGCTAGCGCATATGGCGAGCAAGGACGTATGGTGTGTAAAAATAAAGCTGGATGTATATCCTAAGGATTCCCAGTCATCGTTGCAGGACTCATTCAAATTCAAAAACTGCCTGAGAAACTCGGATGGCAAAAACTTACATGCAGAGTTTACTGGTGACATTACACTTCGATTCCTTGTAGGTTGTGCACTCCGAGTCAGAACTGCAACCGTTACCCAGCTGGTAGATCTGCGCGCCCCATAGATTGCCCCTAAAAATGGCTCAAGTAGGAATCATCTGTGTCAAGGCCAATCATAGAGTCGGAAGTGCTCGTCGACTTGGCTGTTTTCACTGCACCGCTCTAGAAGTGCTTTCATGTTCGTTTGTGGTCGTCGCGGGGTCTCTTGGGGAGACGACGCGAGATGAAATTTGACAGGAATCGTCGACCCGCCGCACTCGCATGGTTCGAATTTCAGTTCCATTCGCAAGCTACTTGTCGATTTCAAAATCGAAATTAAGAAAACAGTCCTATGCTTATGATGACATTTATGAGATATGATTGTTTCTTCAGACCGATGTAACAGCTATCTTAGGTGCTGTTTGCGCCAGCGATATGGCTCCGAAGTCTTGAGAAGGGATCGGATTCATCAGTAATCTACATTTGATGCTTTGAACAGCGCTAACCTTTGGGGGGTAGCCGGTACGTAATATTTTTTATTCGCCTCTGATGGATTTCACCGTTGACAGTGCTAACACGTTGCATAACGCCGCCGCATTCTTACTTTCACTTGCTTCCTCCCTCAGCTTCCGCCTCCAATATTCTTGGCCATCAGGATATTCCGCAGTATTTAATGAGCTCCAGGAGATCATTTAATCAAAAGTTGGGTAGCTGCGGAGAATGCGTGCTTCATTGGCACGGATTTCTTGAACATATTTAAGGAACAGCCTAGGATTCTAGATGGCGTGTCATAAACGGCACGATGAAGTAAGTTACAGGACCTGGTCGACGTATGTTTAAGTGAAGAAGAGACTGCTTGAAAACATTGGTTTTCAGAAACAACTCACGCAATAAGGTAATTGCAAGTGACAATGATAAATTTTGAGCCGTCCGGACCGCAATTGGCAAGTCCGCATCCGACCTTCGTTGTTGCTCCCCATGCCAGCTGCAAGCTCACTTTTTTTTGACAGCGGATAAATTTCACCTTTTGCATATGTTAGCCGAAAGACTCTTCCACTTTCCTATCTTTATCTATGCCACCTCTTTACCTTCCATAGATCACCCATTGTAAATAGCGAAACCAGTGGAGCACTCTCTTGCCTTCTTCAGTAAATTAAGTGGAGCGGTGTGGCTCACCTACGATTTATATATTCCTACATCGTTTTTTTTCTTCAATTGAAACATGAGGAACGTTAGCGGCTCATTTGTTTCCGTATTTTCTACGCCTTATATTTTTGTACGATTTCGCTGTTGTTGGATGCCAGAACGATACACGATGACTAAACACCATTTGCCCCTTTGTTTGTCATACATATTGCATGTAGTCAGGATGGCACGATCTACCAGTTAGGCCAACTTGGCCAAAGGCAGTCAAGGTGTAGTTTTTTCAAAAACGCGTCGAAGTGAAACATAAGGCTGCCCACCAATCAAGCGCTGTGATCCACTGTCTGGCTCGGTTGGCCTTGTATGGGCCAACTTCCAGTTTTCTGTTGTGGGTTATCGCATATGATAAGAAAACGACAAAGTAGATTATCATCGGTTGCAAAATTTGTTCAAATGTAGTATTTTTATTCATTTGTTAAAATGGATCGCTAATTACTCGCATACGAATGAAATTCGGGATCGACTTAGAAATTAATTTGGAACTTTGATAGAAAGAACGTATTTTGCACTCAAATGCTTTCAGACCAAAGAATGAATCGTCTTCAACTCACATACGATGATAAATCGCTCTCTCCTTTCTACTTCTGAAACTATTTGTGACATTCGTGTTCAGACAGAGATAAACACAAGAAGTTTCCGATGTTTGGAAGCATGCATTTGTTGTGGTAAGAATAATCATTTTTTTCCTTTACCTGAGACCAGTGCCCAGCCAGCAACCTTGAAAACATCATCGTTTATAACAACCTTTGGATTACCACTGGCGTCGTACTGTTTCAATTCAGCCCACCAAGATTCGACGGCTGTCACTGCCCCTTTCTCTGAAACGAAAAAACAATTGGATAACGATCACGGTCGGCTGGAGGAATTTCAGCTTCCTTTTCAAATTGCCACAGACAATTTGGAAGATACCAGAAACCGCGAAAGCAGATTTGGGCTTTTCGGAATATTATTTTCAAAAAAACTTCCCCAAATATCATTCGGGGAAAAAATTTTTAAAAAATTTCCCAGATGTGAGCCATAGATTATTTGGGAAAGGGCCAATATATGAATGGTCCTAATAGTTTCACGAAATCCCAAAAATTAAAAAACAATTTTTCGGCATGCATAAAAATTCGTTCCCGGCTGATCACTATGCGGCTGTGCTGGTGATGCATTGTGTGGAAATGGTATGAAGAGATTTGCTGAAGCGATCGTAATTGATCCCGATCCTGCGGGAAACTTTTCCGCAATTATTACATTCGCTGTCTAGATTTTTCGGCTTTCTTTGATTCACCACAGTTTGAAATCCTTAGATCAGTAGAACACACTCGACCAAATTTCACTGCCAGTCCTATTTTCCAGTCGACTATGCTTAGCATCGTCTATGTAATAGCTTAGGAACTTTGTCTGCTTCGTCATATTAGTTTGCCAGTTGTTCTTCTTTCAGGTAGGGTAGATTCCGAGTGTCACAAGGATTGCTCGGACCGTAAAATCAGGAAGACATGTTTACATTTTCTAAGGCAAACTGTTCAAAAATCTTGGAATTGGTAGCTTACAGCACCCTGTTATCACTCGAGTGCGCGAATCGAAGGTTGCCAATAACGTGCAGTTTCACGTAGACGATTACCTATTACGTTTTTATGGTTGAACTGACAACTAGATGAGTGTAATTAGCTACGAGTGAACAAACAGATGCACGAACAGAATGAACGCATAATGGCGCTTTCGCGAGGCTAGGACGCATGAAAAGCACACACTGAT